>PVJD01007828.1:35475-79575 GCA_004026545.1 Mormoops blainvillei
CTTTCTTTCTTTCTTTCTTTCTTTCTTTCTTTCTCTTCTTTCTCTTCTTTCTTTCTCTTTCTTCCTTTCTTCCTTTCTTTCTTTCTTTCTTTCTTTCTTTCTTTCTTTCTTTCTTTCTTTCTTTTCTTTCTTTTCTTTCTTTTCTTTCTTTCTCTTCTTTCTTTCTTTTCATATATGCCTGACCACAAATTTAAGTTTACTAAAAATTGTTACAAATTATATGGGAAACAGAATTTTGCAACAAAACCTCACTACTAAGCAAAATCTATTATATGAAATTAATATACACACCAAACACATATTTGATGGGACTCCATTGATTACAAACAGATTCATAATTTAAGTCATAAACTCTGTTAATGCATTTAAATAGGATTAGATTTGCAAAAATTTGGTGTAAACAAAACTTTCCAGAAACACAAGCTGAAAGTTGTGAACAACTACTATTTAAGTATGAGAGAGTTAAATTTGAATATATTACAGGTTGATACATTTAAATGATGCAATGAGAAAAATAAGTTTCTGGTGTGTTTTTTATAAATTTGTGTTTTACTCATCATATAAGCCATACCTGTATATACAATCCTGACTTGACTGTTTTTCATCAGGTTCTTGTTTAGAAGTTTATGAGATTAACTGATTGCTAAGGAGCCCACATTTTTTTCATGGTTAATTCTGTTTGGTCATTAAAATGAGTAAAATAACCAGATGTGATCTTGGTGATCAAATTGGATTGACTGTTCAGTGATCCAATTGATTGTTTGGCAATTGTTTGTTATTATGTATTAAAAAATCAAAATCAATCAAGCAGAAAAATGTCTAAATTCATCCACATAGAGGCAGAAGCTTGGAGGGACGCAGCCTTAGCAGGGGTGATACAGAATGTCAAGCACCCCACCCTGCTGTGCCTCTAACGCCATCCAGGACTCCGTGGTCCCCAGTAGTGCCCCGCCCCTTCACGTGAACAACGTGGTCTGTCCTTTGCGAAGAGCTACGTCACCTGGCATCAAGTAAACCTGCTTAATTAGAGTCTAGATCAGCAGACCCCTGCGGAGCCCTGGTCAAAGCCCTGGGCACTATCCACCCTGTGCCATGGGAGTTGGTTTGTTGCCATGCATGGGTCAGTTTAAATCAATGTCTGGGTGTTGCCAGGAGAAAGCTGCTCTAAGAAAGTTAAAGTAAGAAGAGGTTCAACCGTGGGACAGGTATAAAGCTTAACAACATGCTTCCAGGGGCTATGTTTGAGAAATTAATCAATAGTAAAAATGAGACCTCTCAGGCCTCATTACAGCCTTTCCTGAGCACTCAAAGGAAGAAAAAAGCCACATTTATATTTAGTTCTTGAAAAAAAATAATAAAGTGTTCTCTCCAAAAAATGTCTGAAATAACAGATTGATTTCAAAAATAAGTATACTTAGTTAACCTATACTTGTTTATTATATGCTTTTGTTTCTTCGTTTCTTAGCTATCTGTTAGAAACTCAGTTCTCAAAACAACAACCAATACCCCTTTCCTCTGTGCCATGAGTTTCGGAGCATTTTCTGTACTTTCTTACCTTGGGCCTTTGCATTTACCGCGCTTGCCTGGATTGCTCTTTGGCCTCGGTACATTGCTAGTTCTTCCTCCACTGGAGAGAGTGTCTGATCTATATTAGCTTCTCTCTCTACTCTGTGACCCCATCCTATTATTTTTCGTTTGTTTCCTTTATGATCCAGAATTATATTGGCGTGATTTCCCTTCTTGTCCCTTACTCTCTACTGCTGTATTCCCTTCATCTTGAGCAGTGCAGACCTACAGTAGGCGTTGGAAGAGAGTCAGAGGAGTGAGCACAGCCCTTCTACATTTACACATCACATCCATGTTACCAGTAGGCCGCCTGTGTCCAGAGGAAACCAATGTCACCCTCTGTTCTGCTGCCCTGGTCATTGGTTTGTGAATGCCGTTAAACAAAAGCATTTTTGTTTTTTCCTTGGCATTATCTGTGCAGGCATTCTTAACTTAGTCTGGTGTCCTTTGAAAGGAAAAGGTCAGGCAGGGAACACCTGTCCACTCCAAATGAACCCCGGTGAGAACCCTTCGGAGAGCTCTTCCTTGGCAGTAGTCTTTCTAGGTGCCCAAGACAATGTGGGACAGTGTGGGACAAGGCGCTGCTGGCGTCACTCCAGTCCGGTCAGACATAGCAGTTTTTACAATGCAACTGCAGGGCTTTGTTCAATAACAGGCATTCAGTCAACCGGCAACAGAGAATTTAGCAGTGCTCTGAAAGGGAGCAAGTATTTAGCACACTCTTCTGCCTTATCTCTCGAGCTGAACTTTCATGTCATCTGTCCTGGCACTGTAGAAAGAATCCTGGCTGCAGCCTTGCACCCCCACTCACACTGTCACCAATGAGCCTCAAGCAGCGTGAGCACGCACGCAGCAGGGCGAAGGGAAAGCGGATCTCCTCCTGTGTAAGCGTTTATTATTTACCTAAATGAAAGCCGAAGTTAGTGATTCTTCTAGAAAGTCACATCAAGAAATTATATTATTTTCTTCTGGGTAATCTAAAAGAATAAAGTGGAAAAATAAAATACATTTTAAAACTATCATATGGAACCCTCCTTCCCCCCTCCTCCAAGAGAGCTCCAGGATATACATCTATATTACCGTTCTCGGGTTCTTGGTCTTTCTGCTGATTAAAAAACAATGGAAATAGATCTTGCCTTACAGTTCACACATGCTCTGAACAGATCTGCGGGTGAAAGCCTAAGAAAAAGGTTCCCAGAGAGGCTTTGGGTGATTTTCCATTTATTCTGGGAAGTTCTGGTCTGTGATGTAGTTTTCCCTTTACATTGTCAACACTTCCATCACAAATCAGTTACCGAACGTGGAAAAATTGTCAGTGGCTTTGAAAGCTAATGCAGGGTGGTAGTAACCATTTAAAGGGCTTATCTATCTGCCTTGAGCAACACAGAAACTGAGAAAAGGCAAACAGTACAAACAGTGGCTTGGGTATGGGAAATGAGGAGGGGCGGTGGGGGAGGGGTCAGGAAAAACATTCCAGTCTGCTTGAGCCCTTCACAAATCCTAAGGAGATAATAGCTCATCCAGTCAAGCCCATTCCTTACTTTCAGGAAGTGCCACACACAGGTAAATGAAGAAATTATTTGAAGAGGGATCTTGATGGGTGTGGACTGTTTGTGATTCAGCTTGGAAGAAATGCAGATGTGAGTTTCTTTAGCCTGACTAGGATTGATTTCCTCTGATGGGGTTCTCTCCACCTCTGTGATTGTTAGCCTGGGGTTTGCAAAACTGATAGTACAGGTAGATAAAAACACAGTACCAGTAGCTGAAGGAGATGTGAAATAATTTACCTTGGAGTAACTATTCCATCATTTAAAAACAAGTTATTCCTTCCTTGACATCGAAAGCATGCAGACAGTAGTCTTTAAACTTCTAGGGCTCTGTAAGATGCTTCCCCACCTTTTTTTTTTTTTTTTTTTGGTCTCTAGGGGATCCAAATATATTTGTTTTGTTTTGTTTTTTAAAGCCTAAAAATATGTTATTTTAATCAGACTCCAAAATTTAAAATGGAGAACATGAAAAATCTGTGACTGTACGGTAACTTTTTTCAAACTTGGATATAAACGTTTATCACAGTAATACTTGAAGGGCGCTCCCTCACTTCCAGGTTTCTTTGCCAGATTTACAAACTGTGTCTTATTCTGTTTAAAATATAACATAGTCAAAGAGATCGCGGTGAGGAAAACTTGGAGTTCAACCATCTAATCAGATGTTAAACAGTGACAATAATGAAATAATGCAGCTCTATTCTACTAAAAATTCATGGTGAATGTAGATATTACGTGGCTCTCATATGAACCCTGTTTGCTCCTAAAAATAATTGAGTTACAGGGCTAACTTGAAAGAGAATCATAGCGTGTATTGTGGCACCATCTACACATAGTGAGAATCCTTTAAAACAGTTACCATATTAGAGTTGGTGTCAGCGGACAGGGGACCTCTCAAGCTAAGCTCTGGGTCATCCCTTGCCTGGGCAGCTTGCTTCGTGCCAGGGTAACTTAAAATGGAAAGATGTGAGGAATGAAGAAATTTAATTATGATTCAGGACTATTCTGTTAGGAGATTCCTGTAGAAGATTAAGAGGCTTAGCCAGAACAGCATTCCAAGTTTTATGTGGACAGATCGAAAATCTAGACCAGCCCAAAGCTTTAGGATTCTGAACAGATGTTTGGAGGTGGCAGTGGCAAAGTATGGAATTTAGACTGGATTGAAAGCCTCCTGGGACCTCTTGAATTAATCATCCCCATTTAAAATATGCTGATAGGTTTACTGGTGACAGGTCTCAGGAGAAAGATGAGGAATCAGGAGGTTTTACCAACTGGATATGTATGTATGTATGTATGTATGGATATATGTCTATATGCATGTGTATATGTATGTATGTATTCGACAGGGGTAGTTGTGTGTAGGTTGTTTGAAGTATCTTGTGAAATGAAGCCCCAAAAGTGAAAAATCAAGACTACTAACATGAAAATAGTTCCTAGAAAACATAGTAGGTGCTTAATAAATGTATCTGGAACAAAGGCTGGGGAATAAAAAACATTAAAGCATATAAAGTTTCAAAATCCCAGCTCCTCTGCTATGTTTATATGTGTGTGTGTGTGTGTGTGTGTGTGTGTGTGTGTGTACAAAATCTAATTAGAAAGCAAGAGTGAGAATTTGAATAACTACATTTTATAAACTAAAAACAGAGTGCTACCACTTTCTTTTCACCCGTAAGTCCTAGAGGATTGGAAGTTCAGAGGAAATGACATAGGAACTGGGATCATTAATTTCAGTCAGTGGCTGGTGGCTGATGATTTATAGCTTTAATCCAAATGAAGAGTTAATTCTCAAGGTGTGACATTCTTTTAATTTTTTTTATCTCCCAAGATCAAAGAGATACAGATTTGGTATAAAAGAGAATTTGAGTATATGAATTTACGACCCTGGAATGTGTAGCTCAGAAGAGTGTGTGAATTACTAGAATTTGTGCACCTGCTCTCGCGTCCTTTAATTACAGAGATTCACCTTTCTGAGGAGATCTATGCACCTTTCCAAAAAATGCGTGCGATCCCCTGGATTCAAATCAGTAGTGAAGGGCACGTGCTTTGCCTGAGATTAAAACAGCTGTTCTCTACTCCAGTCCTAAAAGATTAAGAATAACATAATTTCCACTTGTTATCCTAATGAGCTTCTTTTTAAAACAATTTGGGTCTAACCAAATATAGATTTTAACAAGACTATTTTCAAACATAAAAAAGTCGATTTAAAGTTTGATATTTTTCTAGCTAATCTTTTTCCTTTATCCACTGTCTCTGAATGCTAGCTTGGAGTTGAAAGCTCTTCCTAACGTTTGCTTTCAACTTTCAGCCATGCTTAGCACCAGAGAGCCTTATGGTCCTAAATTGTCGGGATCCAGTAATCTCCTCACCCATCTCCATTATTGATTTCCTTTTTCGGTAACTAAAAGAATTGCCGTGCGTGAGGTGAAAAGGAAAAGGGTACCTCGTTGTGCTCCTTTTTATCCTCATATCTACAGCACGGAAGCAGAAAGTGAAAGAAATATCTCCATATTGCAAAGTCTGTTATTTCCCTAGTCAGGAAGCTTTCCATCCTGGAGCTCGAGGAGGGGACTGAACAGTTTATTGATTCCTCTTGCTGAGCTGAGACACGGTTCTAATGTGGAGGCAACTGGAGGCTTAATAAGTTTTGCTTCTTTATTGGGAGATAGTGTCTGCTTTAGCTTTGAGTATATTAGCAAACAAAAAAATTTCGTGAGAAATTATCTTCTTTAAGGGCCTGAATATTTGACAATGAGATGTTTGAACAAAACCTAAGTAAAGTTTTTGAGCAGAGACAAATGAACTTTATTACAGTTGGACTCTCAAAATGAACAAATGGCCATGCTTTGGGAGCATCATGTGCCCCAAAGTGTGCTCAAACCGTCAATGATCTCCACCAATTAGGGGTTTCCCTCTGAAAGCTGCAACCAGGTGAATATTTGTTTTTAAAATTCAAGAGTTGTCAACCCAACTGGAACTCATGCTCACCTTCCCAACTTTATAGACACAAACAAGACATCTTGTAAGTTCTGTCCTGTGTGAGGAACCATCATGCAGCTAATTTCTGTTTTAGTTTTAGTGTCTAACTAGACCTGATTAGAGGTGTGTCCTGATGTTAGTTATTCAGCTCACCCTGCTTTCATCTTGGGATTTAAACTTCCATTAGAACAACTACAGTAGGCTTTTGACTTTAATGGGATTTTATGTAATGCTACCAAACAACAATACCTAATATTTATTTAGTGCTCAAAGTATTTAATGTGTTTTTACTTATTTAATCCTTAAAATATCCTGTTAGGAATATTAGAAGTAGGCCTTATTATCTTCATTATGTAGATAAAGAAATGGAGTCACAAAGTAGTCGGGGAGTTTGCAAATGTTCTGTGTTCCAAGTGCACTCATGATGATTTTTCAGTTTTCCTGCCTTCTCTTCTCAGGGGACCTTGTTGCCTTGCTATGTACTATAAATACATTATACAGTGTATAGTTTTACTGTTCTTAGGCCCATCAAGTTTAACGGGGTAGCCTGGCATGGTTCCTAGAGCAGAATCTTGTACATGATAAATATTACTTTATAAGAAGATGTATTTTGGCTTGAATCGGTTTATAGTTTTAAAAATGCAACAAAAGGAAGCATGTCTTATTTATTTTTGTTTCTCCAGCACCCAGTGTGGTGCCTGGCACATAGTAGGCACTCAATAAATATTGGTTAAACAAGTGAAAACATCTTATTAAAAAGTAGCATATTAAAGAACAGAAGATTATTAAGACAACAAATAAAAAGGAAGTACTACTTCACTCAGCAGGAAGTGCTAAATAGGGCAACTTACCCCCACATAAATCCCTTGGTTCTTGTTGAGGATCAGCCACTGATCTGGGGGGAATGTAGCTCCAACCAAGTGTTCTGACTTATGGAGTTATTGATCTTTAGAGCTGAGAGGGCCGTTTGAAATCATGTAAGCCTTCTCCTTCAAAAAAAATTGTTTAATAAAGCTAGAAATTGAGATTATATTTCATTTTGCCTTCAGGAAACAGAAATTGCTATACTGATAAATTTACTTTTGAATTGCTTCATTGAATTATCTGAGAGGCATGTATATATATTTGTATGGAAGAATTTGCGAGACTGAGGTGCATGCACAGCTTAAATGACTCTTTGGGATCATACAGAGAATCCATAGTATAATCCAAAAGAATCATGTTTCATGGCTATTTCATAACAAATGGACACCACTGTCAGAATCACTTCTTTCAAAGTGCCATGGCTTTTATATTACAAAACATCTCCAATTAGCTCAAAATACATGGTTAAATTCTCAAAAGCCCTTGAAAATTAATTTAACTATATAATTTTAATTTTTAAAAAATTAATTTACTTTTAAATTACAGATGACATGCAATATTATATTAGTTTCAGGGGTACAACATATTGATTTGACATTTATATACTTTACAAAGTGGTCACTCCAATAAGACTGGTACCCATCTGACACCGTCTATAATTATTACAGTATTATTGACTATATTCCCTAAGCTGTACTTAACATCCCTGTGACTGTTTTTTATAATTGGAAAATTTTAAATTTAGCTCTTCCTTTAATGATATACATAAGGATTTTTACCAAATTTTCAGTATTACAAATGTTACGGTGAACATTTTTGAACCATGTGTGTTCGTACACATTTGTTATCATAAAAGTCTTATCTATAGAAAAGACTTTTAAAAATGTAATGTACATTTTAAAGTGTGACAGGGATTGCCAAAATATCCTACAAAGTAATTGTACTTTGTATACTCCTAACCAACAGTGGAGCAGCATTTCCTATTTCCACACCATTCTTAATTGAGCTGCATTTTAATTTGGTACCACCGCCCACAAAGTGATGCAGAGCAGAAATTCTGAGGGACATTCTAGTTGCTATTCGCTTATATCCAGTCACTTAATAAATCCTGTCAATTCTAATTCTATGCCTTTTGGATTTACCTGAATTGTTGTCTTGCACTCCTAACTGTTCCTTCCTACTTTCTGTCCTTTAATAATCAATTTTCCACATTTAAGCTTTCTAACATGTAACTTCAATATTTCTCTTCTTCTTAGCACCTTCTAATGGCTCTCTATCACCTCCATAATAAAGTACAGTGTCCTTCTCAGAACCTTCCCTCTTCTGACCTCTGCCCATCATGCCAGCCTCACATTCCTAGGACACACCTGCTCTCCACTCTGTCTGGCAAGCTAGCCTCATCATGGCTCAGGTAACCCCCTCTGAGAAGCTTCTTATGTACCTAATTAGTTTTTCCTTTTTAATGTTGTTGGGGTGACACTGATTGACAAAATTATACAGGTTTCAGGTGCACAGTTCCACAACATATCATCTGTACACAGTATTGTGTGTTCACCACCCCAAGTCAAGCCCCCTTCCATCACCATTTATCCCTCCTTCACCCTCCTCCACTTCCCCTCCCTCCCCTCAGCAATCACCCCACTATGTCTGTGTTCATGAGATTTTTCTTTTATTTTCCTTTTTGCTCAATCCTTCCACACTCCCCACCCAGGCCCCAGCCCCTCCCAACAGCTGTCAGCCTGCTCTCCATTTATGAATCTGTCTCTAGTTTGCCTTTGAGTTCATTTTGTTCATTAGATTCCACATATAATTTAAATTCCATGCTCCTCCTCAGAGAAACAATTTCCTAGTCACAGTGGAAAGTGATGTTTGTGATTTTTCACTTCATAAATGAAAATAGCATGGCGTCCAATAACCTGTTTACTCCTTCAAGGAATATTTATTAAGGGCCTAATATGTGTCAAACATAATTAACTCTAGGTGCACTGAACTCACAAGTGGGAAAGCAAACTAATTCATGGGAGTCCAGAGGGGAGGTGTCAAAATTAGATAGACCAGTTCAGGGACGCCTTCCTAGAAGAGCTGATTTTTGAAGAACAAATAGGAACTACTGAAGAGGGCAAAAGGATGGGTGGTATAAGCAGAATACAGAGCATTTGGGAAAGCTAATACTCAGGTACCTAACTCCTCACATAGCTAGAAGACCTTTGATGTGGCCAGATAGGTGTATGGGGAAAAGGGGGTGGGGGATGACACCTGAGAGGCAGGAGGCTACCAGATCACCAAGACCCTCGTGTCAGATTGAGGAGTTGAAACTTCATTGTAACAGTTATTGAGAGCCATTGAAGGGTTTTAGGTAGAAAGATGAGAGGCTTGAATTTTCCATAAAAAGATTCTTAGAGTAGTGGTATGAAGAATATACAAGGATAGGTTATAGATGATAGAGCAGGAGTTTGATGGGGGGTTTAGATAGCCTGAAGAAAGGAATATTAATTGTGTAATTAAACAAGAAGTTCAAATTTTATAGAAGGCAGTGGCAATGTGAGTGAGGAGCAGGAGATAGAATTAAGCAATAGTAAGAAGGTAAACTGGAGAATTTGGTGATCGATTTGAATGAGGGGGCTGAACAAAAGGGGAGAGTTTGACACGACTCCCAGTTTTCTGATTTTAGAAACTTGTGGCATAGTGAATGTTAGGTTTCTACCTTATATCATTCTAAAATCTCACTGGCTTTTTAAAACATTCAGCAGTAGAATACTGTTCATTGTTATTCTGAGAAGCTGACTAATGTTGAATTTTGTGGTGTTTTTCAGCTTGCCAAAACTTGGTGGCTTAAAACAACAACTTAATAATATGTCTCCTGTTTCTCAGAGTTGGTAGGCTCAGCACGGCAGTTCTCAGGTGGGGCTCAGCTAGATGCATTTGAGGCTAGAACCATCTGAAGGTTTCTTAACGCACACATCCGATGTCAGGCTACAATGATTGGTTGGGCATTTCCCTTTCAAGAGGCCTCTCAGGTGGCTGTCTTGGGTTTCCTCACAATATGGCATTCTCGGAGTAGCTGGACCTCTTTCATGGTGGTCGGTTCCCCCCGGAAGTAAGTGTTCCAAGAGATCAGGCGGAAGCTGTAAGTCATCTTATAAACGAGCCTTGGAAGTCATCTGGTGTCATATTCTGTTGATCAAAGTAGTTTTTGACCAGCCCAGATTCAAGAGCATGAAAGAACAGTCTCCAGTTCATAAAGGAGGAATGGCTTCACATACATGGAAGGGAAGAACTGATGGCAGCCTTCTTGGAGAAAAGATATATTACAACCTCATGTCACAGTTCTTTCTTAAGTGAATCAAGGTGACTCACCATTTTCCCTTAAATATTTTTTCTGTATCCTAAAGGTAAAAGACTTAGAGAACCACCTTTTATTTAAAAACACAGGATGTTTTCCAACATTCAAAATTTACATAATGTTTATTTTATTTAACATTATAGCCAAGCCTGCTATTTCTAGCCCATACAATTTCTATCACTTCTCCATTATCACACATTAAAAAAAAACACACCAAAAAACCCTTATTTTATTTAACATTGTCTAATTGGAAACAGACTTACCTTTTAAGAAGAAAACAAATAATTACAATGTTTACTTTTTCCATTCTTCTCCAAGTCAGGGATGGTCAATGAGCTAAAGCAATGAAAAACACATTTAAAACATTATTAATCTAAATAGAGTATCTCTATAAAAGGCCCTGTTAAAAACTACTTAAGGTGGGAGTTTAATTCTCTACCTTTCTATTAGGAACAAAAGTCCCATGAACTGTGAATGGGATAGTCCAATATTCATTTGACAAATATTTATTATAGACCATTATATCTCAGATGTCCTGCTAGGTAGAGAGCAGTCCATTCTTTTCCAGGAACCTCAGAATATGCTTACTTGTTTAGAACAGATTTTTTTTCAATTCACTTTTTATGGAGGCCTTACATGGTGTTAGGTACTAAATTACCATTATTTGGACCTTCTATAAACATGATGATATTAATGTAGCTGTTCCTTATATGTCAATAGAGTCATATGAGATTGTTTTATGATGATTTGAAGTTTTTGAAAATGCTTCCAAATAATAAATGCAACATTTCCATTTTCTATGTGTGGTTATTTCTAACAAGACTGCCATTATGCAGAATGAGGGAATTCTTTCTTTACTTCCCTCTAAGTGCTGTTGATATTTATAGTGTTAGTTTTTCCTGCAAATAAACTCCTTGAACAACTAGGCAAACTGTTCACATTTCTCCAGAATGATTCGTAGCCAGGAAAATGGGGTACATTTTAGGAAGAGGATTTTCTTTGCAGGGATTTTGTTCTGATTGAATAACCAGATGGAGAGTCACGGATTTGAAAATGTTTAGCTGAGCAGTTCGGCATTCTCTACTGGGTTCCACAGTAGGATGCCAAATAAAAATCACAATTTAAGCTGTTATGAATTAATGAGAGTCTGCAATACACATACCTACTCATTCTAACCCAGACCTAAAAGTGCATGCGTTGTGGATAAATACGTCTGAGGATAAACACAGATCCGTGGTGTACAACATTTAACCTCCCATTAGTTAACCATGGTAACGTTTGGAAAAGTACTTTCATTATTAAAAAAAAAAAAGCACTCTACTTAGAAGCTTAATCCTCTCATAAAAATTGATTGAAATCTGGCAAAAAATAAAATAAATAGTAATCAAATTAACCACATTTTATTAAAAGCAAATCTATCACATCTAATGTTTCTGGCATTATTCCTTAAGTGAATTAGTCCTCTTTGGAGTACCTGTTTATTTTTCATATGTGACTATTATAATTTCTTGTGCTGTGAATATTGCCAGGATTTATGAATTATTCTGAGTTGTTTTAAAGACAAGGGTATTCACTTGATGTTGCTATAACGAGCCAGTCTATATATCAGGAGGGAGAACCTACCTCTCCCCGGGAAGGTTTATATGCTTTAGGAAGTCAGCCTTAATGCTCTCAGCCTCTAGGATGTCATTAAGAAATCACTGTTTTAGAGCCCTACCTTCCATTGCCTGAAGTTGTATGCCAGGTACCAAGAATTCCTAATGAAGGCTGATTTCTGCAATGTAAGGAGAATGGGAGGATTTTTTTTCCAAGTAGTTGCTTATTCTCTACCGCTGAGGGCACTAGCTGTCATATCTGTGATCTCAGATACCACAGAGCTGATATTTCATTATTCGTATTTCTGGGGACAAATACAAAGCGGGCTTCGAGTCACTTTTGATTGTTATTACCATACTTGGATTAAGCAAGAACATTGTGGTTACAATGGGTTTGCTTTAAAAGATAAAGTTTTTCCCACGCAAACTGTGTATTAGACTCCATATTAGTAGAGTTGCCTGTTTCCTGATCATCTAAACAGAGGAAGTATAAGAATCTATATTGAGTAAAATAGGGACACAATAAAAAATTTCAAATGCAGCCCTGGCTGGCATGGCTCCGTGGATTGACTGCAAAACGAAGGGTCACCAGTTTGATTCCCACTCAGGGCACATACCTGGGTTGCAGACCAGGTCCCCAGTAGGGGGCGCACGAGAAGCAACCACACACTGAAGTTTCTCCCCCTCTGTTTCTCCCTCCCTTTCCCTCTCTCTAGAAATAAATAAATAAAATCTTTAAAAAAGAGAGAGAGAGAAGCAGAAATATTTAAAAAAATTTTTTTCAAATGCATACTGTTGCTACAGACAGCCTCAGCAAATGGCTAGCCCTGCCACAGAGCTGTCTATTCCCTCATGTTTGCAGGAAAACAAAATAGGAGAGAAACCTCTTTGTCCCATCACCTTTTAATCTTTAGAACTCCAAACATAGAGGTGACCCTTGGAGGAGAGAATAAGTGATAAAGAAAAGGTTCAGGCTATCTGTGGATTGAAATATCTATATTTGTATTGAAAATGTTCCGATTATTTTATTCGTTAAGTATATTTTATTGATAATATTATTACAGTTGCCCCAATTTTTCCCCCTTTGCCCCCCTCTGCATAGTACCCCCCCTTCCCTCCAGCAATCTCCTCCTTAGTTCATGTCCATGGGTCATGCATATAAGTTCTTTGGCTTCTCCATTTCCTATACTATTCTTAACATCCTCCTGTCTATTCCATACCTACCAATTATGCTTTTTAATCCCTGCACCTTTTTCCCCCATTCCCCTCCATTCCCCTCTCAACTGATAACCCTCCAAATGATCTTCATACCTATGATTCTGTTCTTTGTTCTGGTTGCTTGCTTTGTTTGTTTGTTTGTTTAAGATTCAGTAAATTTGTAAATTTGTTGCCCTTTTAATGTTCATAGTTTTGATCTTTTTCTTAATTAAGTCTCTTTAACATTTCATGCAATAATTGCTTGGTGATGATGCACTCCTTTAGCTTTACCTTGTTGGCAAAGCACTTTATCTGTCCTTCCATTCTAAATGATAGTTTTGCTGGACAGAGTAACCTCCTTGCATTTCATTACCTTGGACACTTCTTGCCAGTCCCTTCTTGCCTGGAAAGTTTCTTTTGAGAAACCAGTTGACAGTCTTGTGAGAACTGCTTTGTAGGTAGCTCTCTTCTTTTCTCTTGCTGCTTTTAAGATTCTCTCTTCATCTTTGACCTTCGGCAATTTAATTATGATGTGTCTTGGTGTGTTTCTCTTTGGGTCCAACTTATTAGGGACTTTGTGCTTCCTGTACTTGTATGTCTGTTTCCTTCAGCAAATTAGGGAAGTTTTCTTTCATTATTTTTTCAAATAAGTTTTCAATTTCTTGCTCTTCCTCTTCTCCTTCTGGCATCCATATGATATTTTGATGTTGAACTTTTAGAGATGTCCCAGAGTCTTCTTATTCTATCCTTGTTTTTTGTTTTTTGTGGGGTTTTTTTTTTTTGAATTCTTGTTTCTTCTTTCTGTTCTGGTTGAATGTTTATTTCTTCTTTATGTTCCAAATCATTGATTGGAATCCCGGTTTCCTTCCCTTCACTGTTGGTTACCCATAGATTTTTCTTTAATTCACTAAGTGTAACTTTCATTACTTCCTTTGTTGTTGCCATACTCAGTGAGTTCTCTGAGCATCCTGATTACCAGTGTTTGGAACTCTGCAGCTGATAGGTTGGCTATCTCTTTCGTTTAGTTCTTTTTCTGGGATTTTGTTCTATTCTTTCATTTGGGCCATATTTCTTTGTCTCCTCAATTTGGCAGCCTCCCTGTGTTTGTTTCTGTGTATTAGGTAGGGTTGCTTTGACCCCTTGTTAAAGGCACCCGTACATTGTGTAGGGCAAATACTTAGGTAATCGCCTTTGTGGACAACTAGCTTCACCACTTTGTGGCTCTGTGTTGGGGGAGGTTTTGGTGAGGGGACTGTGCCACTGACTAGCTTCTGGGAGGTTGCCCGGCACTCAGCCCACTTCTAGTCATTTCACCCACTCCCCATATGCAACTGGTGACCTTCCAGCTGTTGCTGTGATGTTGAATCCCAGAGTGGGTGGGTTTGCATATGTTATAAGATCGTGTGGGCCCTTTAAGCAGAGCTACCTGAAAATCCAGCAGTTCTTCTGTCCCCCCAACTCCCACAGGTTTTTATAGCCAGAAGTTATGGGGTTTTATCTTCCCAACACTGG
This sequence comes from Mormoops blainvillei, assembly GCA_004026545.1. Lineage (NCBI taxonomy): Eukaryota > Metazoa > Chordata > Mammalia > Chiroptera > Mormoopidae > Mormoops > Mormoops blainvillei. The sequence continues at coordinate 50,073 of PVJD01007828.1, forward strand.
AACCCTGGGCTGTGTGGTCTGACCTGGGGCTGGGATTGCTTAGTCCCAACTATCCCTCCCATTTTTTATCCACCACACATGAATGTGGGACCATTCATGCCTGTTCTGCCACCACCTCTCTGTACCACACCATCTCTCCTCACCTCTCTACCCTGTCTCCATGTGTTCACCCCTCCTACCTGTCTGGATGAATGTGGCTTCTTTAAATGCTTGGTTGTTGGACTTCCATACAGTTAAATTTTTTAACTGTTCTGGGTGTTGTTTTGAGATTTAGTTGTAAATTTTTTTGTGGTTGTGTGGGGAGGCAAAGCATGTCTACCTATGCCTCCATCTTGACTGGAAGTCAAAAATGGTCAGATAATTTTAAATGTCTAAAATATCATTATGAAATCATTTCATGAAATAAGTAATTTGACTTGGTTTTCATCTATCATCGGCCCCAGTATAACCTAGGAAATACCTCTATGTGCCAAAATGAAGAAACGAGGCATATTCTACAAGGGCTTGGTTATTATAACTTTTCAGTGATAGAGAAATTACTAAATAAATGCTCTTTTTAGATTTAGTTGGAAACAGAACAGATAGTTTTTACAATTCATTCTTTGGAAGCGGGGACAACATAGAAAGATTAAGGATGTATTCTAAAATATTTAATCTACAAGTGCCAAGGTAGTTAAACACCTAAACTACATTGGAACCAGCCTACTAATTACTGATCTCTTCCAAATCCATTGAGTTGTTCCTTACCCGGGTGCTCTATCACACACTAATTTTATTGAGTTTCGTCACCTATGTTGTCTGCCCTCTCTGCTGTCTTTTACCTGACTTCTGGAATTTTTTTTTTAATTTGGCATCTTAAGATAAATGTCAGTCCACCTGTATCCTTAGATAGTTCTGACAAATTCCCTAATAGTGTCACACGTACCTCTACTGATTTATCTTTCTTCTCTCCCTTCCAAGGGTCTCCATCCTCTGCTCTCCTCAAATGTCTTTGTTTTAAAAAATCGCTTTTTTAAAACAGTTAATGCTTTTTGTTTCCTAAGAAATTTTTGCCTACCACAAGGTCAAATTGTGATATGTTGTGTTTTCATTATCATTCAGCTAAAAATATTTTCTAATGTCTGTTATCATTTCTTTTTGTGACCTGAGTTATTTTAAATTACATTCTTTAATTTATTATGTATTTTGATATTTTTAAATTCTGTTATGGTCAGAGACCATACTCCTGATTTCAGTTTCATCAAATTTATTAAACTAGTCCAGCATATGGTCTATGTGGTAAACGTTTCATGTATACTCTAAAGAATGTGTAGTAAATAGAGAGTTTTAGAAATGTCAGTATGGTCAAGTTAGTTGATGAATTTCAACTCTTCTATATGCTTACTGATTTTCTGTCTTTAACTAATAACTATATTTGTGAATTTGTCTATTTCTGTTTTCAGTTCTGTCTGTTATTGTTTCAGATATTTTGAAGCTCTGTTATTAGGTGAATGCACCTTTATAATTATTGTGTTTTTTGATGAAATGACCCTTTTATCATTATAAAATGTCTATATTTTGGATAATATTCTTTATTCTGAAGTCTACCTTGTCTAATATTAACAGAGCCATATTGGGTTTTTTAAGTAGTGTTTGCACAATATACTTTCTTGTCCTTTCAGCCTATCAGTATTTCTGTGTTTAAAATGGACTTCTACTAGACAGAATATAATTGGGGCTTACTTTTTTATTTAATTTAATTGAACAATCTCTGTCACGTAATGGTTTAAACCTTTTACAATTAATGTAATTATTGAATAGTGGGGTTGGAGATTACTATTCTGCTGATTATTTTCTTTTGCTCCACTTTTATTTGTTTTTTTCATCTCTCTATGCATTTTTTTGATTGAGTATATTTTACTATTGCATTTTATTGTCTTTATTGTCTCATTGGCTATGCATTTTTGGTATATTTATATAGCTTTATTCAGTTTTAATTGATACACAAATACTGCACATATTTAACATACACAGTTTTATGAGTTTGTACGTATATATACACCCTTGATTCCACACCAAAGTCAAGGTCATAGACATATCCTTTGCCTCCAGAAGTTTTCTTGTGTCCCTTCGCTCTGTGTGTATGTGTGTGTTAAGAATACTTAACGTGAGCTTTATACTCTTAACAAATATCTCAGTGCACAGCACCACACTATTAACTAGAAGCACTATATTATATAGAACATCTCCAGTACTTATTCATAATTGAAGCTCTGTACCAGTTAAACAACAACTCCCCATTGTCCACTTCCACCACATCCCTGGAAAACATTAATCTATTTTTGCTTTTATAAGTTTGACTGTTTTAGAAACTTCATACAAGTGGATCATGCACTATGTGTCCTTCTGTGACTAACTTTTTCACTTAGCATTATGTCTTTCAGGTCCATGCATGTTCTCAAAAATGGTAGGATTTTCTTTTTTTTAGAAACTATAGTATTTTAGGCTGAAATATAGTCCATTGTACATATATACTGCATTTTTTATTCATTTTTCTGTTGGTGGACATTTGGGTTATTTCCATATTTTCAGTATTGTGGATAGTGATGCAGTGAATATGGAAGTGCAGATATCTCTTCAAGTTCCTGATTTTAATTCTTTTGGATATATACTCAGAAATGGGATTTCTGGATAATACAGTAGCTTTATTCATACTTTTTTGAGGAACCTCCATACAATTTTCCATAGATGCTTCACCATTTTATATTCCCACTAACACTGTACAAGGGATCCAGTTTTTCCACAAACTTGGTATGAGGGGACTACTCCCCAACAGGAAAAAAGTCATGTATTACAAGACCACAGCTAACATTGCGCAATGGTGAAAAACTGAAAACATTTCCTCTAAATCAGGAACAAGACAAGAATGCCCACTCTTGACACTTCTGTTCCACATAGGACTAGAAGTTCTAGCCAGAGCCATTAGGCAAGAAAAAGAAATAAAATGTATCTAAATCTGAAAGGTAGAAGTAAAATCATCTGTTTGCAGTTGACATGATCTTGTACATAGCAAAAACTAATGACTCCACCAAAAAACTAATAAATAAATTCAGTGGAGTTGTAGGATACAAAATTAACATAAAAAAATCTGTTGCATTTCTATACCTTAACAATGAATGATCTGAAAAGAAAATTAAGAAAATAATCTCATTTATAATAGCATCAAAAAGAATAAAACACTTCGGAATAAACCATGGTGATAAAGGACTTGCACACTGAAAACTATAATACATTGAGGAAAGAAACTAAAATAGAAGCAAATGGAAAGACATCCTGTGTTCATGAATTTGCTTTATTTTTTAAGTGCTTGCTTAAGGATTTACAAAATGTCAATATGTATTTTACCTTAATATAGTCTACTGGCAACTAGTATTGTACCACATTCCGTATTAGGTAAGAATCTCACCACAGAATGTTTCCATTTTTCACATCCTGGTCCTTTGTAACATTACTGCCATACACCTTACTTTACATTATAAACCCCACAATACATTGTTACTATTTTTTGCTTTAAACAGTCTATTGTTATATACATAAATTTAAAAATAAGAAATATTCCTTTTTACTTTATTTTTTTTGTTGACACTATTACAGATTTTCCCATTTTCCCCTCCTTTACCTACTTTCACCCAGCCCTCAGCTCCCCTTCCCTCTGGCCATCACCACACTGTTGTCTGTGTCTATGAGTTCCATTTACTCACACATTTGTCATTTCTGATGTTCTTCATTTCCTTGTGTAGATCCAGATTTCCATCTGTTATCAATTTTCTTTTGCCTGTAGGAACTCCTTTAATATTTCTTATGGTACAGGGTGGTGTTGGCAAAATTTTAATGCTCTCGAATTTTATGTGGAAAAAGATCTTTTTTTTAAAAAGGTTATTTTCCTCTGGAGATAGAAGTCTAGGTTGTCCTGTGTTTTTTTTTTTTAATGCTATTTTAAAGATGTTTGTTTTTTGCTTTTGGCTTATAAATTTCCAATAAAAATTCTATTGTCATTTTTTATCTTTGTTCTTCTGTCCATAATGTCTTTTCTTTGGCAGCTGCATTTAAGATTTCCTCTTTATCATTGCTTTATATCAATTTGAATATAATTTGCCTCTGAATGGTTTTCTTTCTCCTTATTCTACTTGGTATTTTTGTGTGTGTGTGCTTCTTAAACACATGGCTTACAGTTTTCCTTTAAAACTCAATCGTACTTACCAAAGCTGCTCTTATCTGCTAGTTTCACTATCTCTTGTTTCTGGGCCTGTTCCTGGGATTAAGTTTTCTTCTGGGTACGAGTCTTGTTTTCCAGCATCTTTATTTTTGAACGGATGCTGGACACGGTAAATGTTGCATTCCTGAGTGTCTGGATTTCTCTGTTCTTCTAAAAAGTGATTTTTAGTTTGTTTTTCAGGTGGTTAAGTTACTTGTGGATCATCTTTGTTCTTTCAAAGCTTGTTTTCAAGTTTTTAAGGATGGATTTAGTTTCTCTCTTATTCTAGAGCTAGTTTAGCCCTGCTGAAAGTGTGACCCTTCTGGAGTCTCTACTGAGTGCTCCATGTTTTCAATGACATCTCTACTCTGACTATTTAAATTATATGAACATATCCCAGCCCTAAAGAGCTTTATGAATATTTTAGCTCCAGTTTCCTCATAGTTCTTTGCCTGGTCTTGTAGAATTTTACTATATACGAGGTCTGTCCAGAAGGTATCCAACCATGTAATATGAAAACTAGAGACCTTTACAGAAGAAGATACAAAAAACATTGTGCATAGGACAGGGACCCCCTCAATCCCCTTCAAAGGAGGCACTTTGGGACCTCACACAGTTCTCCCACTCACCATCAACTGCTTTGTCATATTTTCCTGAATCTCATCGACCACCTGAAATCTCTTCCCTTTCAAAGGTGATTTTAGTTTTGGGAAAACCTGGAAGTTGTAGGTCACCAAACCTGGGCTGTAGGGGGACTGAGTCACCTGGGTGATTTGATCTTTTGCCAAAAACTCTGCATAAGATGTGATTCATGAATGAGCATATTGTAGTGATGAAGCTGCCAATCACAGTTGCCCATAGCTGTGGCCTTCTGAATCACCTGAATAGTTTCCACGGAGGGATGTTCAAGCTTAATGCAAAACCCAATGCAGATTTGTTGCTCTACTTGCTCAGTCATTTTGAATGTGATGGCCACACAGTACACATGCTCACTCAATGGAATCTACTGCCCCCACTGAGTAGTACAGCGAAGTCGTCATTGTTCATGCATGCACGTTCCAGTCCACTCTCCTTGGCTGCCAGGTTACATCAGTGTTGCACAAATTGTTCTCATTATATTAACAATGGCTGGACTTTTCCCAGACAGAATGTGTGTTTATGTGTGTGTGTATGTGTGTGTGTGTGTGTGTGTGTATCCTACAATTTAGGAAAAAACCCAAGAGGATGCCCATGACCATGGCTGGAGCTCCTTCCCTGCATAGATGGTTCCTATTTGGTGTTCTGTCTTCCAAATTAGAGCTGCCTTGGTCTTCCTGAGCTCTGATCTCTGTCTCCTCAATTCAACAGGACCGCAGTACTTTAGTGGGGTTGCCCCTTCATGCACTGCAGGTTATATATTGTTTCCAGGAGAAAGGTAGGGGTGACCATAGAGACAACTTTATTTGTTTCCCTTCTTTTGGGGAAAAGAGCCCTGCACAGCTGGTTGTCAATTGTCTGAAAACAGCTGCTCCATATTTTTTCTGGTTTTCTAGTTGTTTTTGATGGGAGGGCAAGTTCAGTTGTGAGACCAAATCATGGACAGAATTAGAAGTTTCCATACTGTAAATTTAAAAGTGACTTTTAACTCAAAGTATAGCATACATACAGAAGAGTGCACACATCATAAATGTTCAGCCTAATAAAATTTTTACAGTGTGAACATATCTCTCTCAACTTGCATCCCAGAATATAATCGGCACCCCGAAAGTCCTCTTTTGTCCCCTTCAAGTTATTAAGCCTTCCCCAGGGAGTTTAACCACTATTCTAATATGTACGACCTTATGTAAGCTTTGCCTTCTTTTGTACTGTGTAGAAATGGAATCACACAGCACATGCTTTTAGGAGTCTATCTTCTTTAATTCAATATTCTATATTTTAAGATTCACCTATTTTGTTTTACGTAGCTCTCTTGTTTAGCTTGTTTCATCCTTTTTCATCTCATGGCACACATAAACCGATTATTAAAATTCTGCAGCACACCAAAAAATATATTTTTTGGCAATCTGACAAAAAAATAAGTGTAATTTTGATTTGTTCACATCGGATAGAAATTGCTGTGTTGGCTGTTGTCATTTTTTCATTTGACAGTCTAAGAGAAAAGAGGTCAATTCCCCTGACTAAATAGTCAGGTATTTCATATTTTAAAAATTCTTATGGCATACCAGTTGAAAAATCACTGTTCTACTTCTTTCATTTTCTATTGCAGTAGAATATTTCAATGTAAATTAATTTATGCATTCTACTTCTAGTGGTCTAGTTTGAGGAAATTATGTTCATTACTTTATTATTTATACTTATCTTTTGATGAAGATATATATATATATTTTTTTTTTTTCTGTTGGGTATATTCCTAGAATGGAACTGTTGTGTCATAAAGTATGTGTGGATTTAGCTATAGCAGATCCTGCCAGTTTTCCAAAGTAGTTTTACCAATTTATAGTTAAGCGACATATGAGTGTTTCAGTTCTACATCCTCACTATCATTTGGTATTGTGTGTGTATTAGCCACCTGAGCCATTCTGATGGATGTATTATGGTATTGCCTTGTGGATTTAATTTTCATTTTCATGATGGTTAATAAATTGGAGAACTTTTTCATAAGTTCTGTTGTTCATAAGAACTGTTTGCTTATATGAGAAGACTCAAATCTTCTGCTCCCCTTTTTCTGACTTATTGTTACTGATTTGTAAGAACCATTTACATGTTCAAGATAGGATTCATTTGTTGGTATACATATTACAAATACTTCTCCCACCCTGTGGCTTTTCTTTTCACTCTGTTAATTTTCCTTTTGGTGAAATTCCAAAATTTTAATAAAACCTAATTTATCATTTTTTTTGTAGCCCTTTCTGTCGCTGTTTAATAAATCTTTGTCTACCTCAGTGTTCCGAAGATTGTCTTCTATGGTTTTTCTTTAAAGTTTTATTGTTTTACTTTTGATGTTTAGATGTGCAATCCATCTGGACTTGATTTTTATATATAGCGTGGTGTAAGATTCAAGACTGATTTTTCTTCTATGTGGATATTCAATTGCCTCAGTGCCATTTATTGAAAAGACCTTCCTTTCCTTACTGTTCTTCAGTGGCACATTAGTTATAAATCATGTGATCCTATATGCATAGATTTATTTGTAGATTTTAAAATTCTATTTCATTGGTCTATTTGTTTATCCTCATGCCAGTATCACATTGTCTTAATTACTATAGCTTTATTATACATCTCAATGGGTAGCAGTGTAAGTCCTCTAACCTTGTTCCTTTTCATGGTCACCTTGGCTCTTCTTGGCTTTTGCATTTCCTTGTATATTTTGCATTTCCATGACAAGCATTAGCTTGTCAAATTTTCATAAACATATTGTAATTTTTTCTGTTATATTGTAATTTCATTTTAGCATCTCTAAGACTTAGTATGTGCCTTATATGTAGCAGGTGCTCAATATATATTCTCTTTAATGGAGAAATAATCACCACTACTATTTTCTCATTTGAGTGCAAAGTTTAGTGGATCATAATTTTTAGCTTATATGTTTTAAACAGTGTTAAAGGAGGACTCAAATTTTTTTTTAAGGACTCAATTTTTAAGACTATATTAGACCTAAAATCCTTGAGTTGTTTTATGGAACAATTAAAAGCAAGTAGATTCACTTTCCCATATATGATTGATTGAAGATCATGAATCACTAATTACCAATGTAATTTGTTTTCCTAATACATAGGTAGCATGTGAACAATATTTATTGAACAAAAAAAAAATGATGAGTGAATTAACTTTAGTTAATTTCAGATTTCTTTTGGAGTAAGGGCTGTAACATTTCCCATATCAGTGGAATTACTATTGCTCCTCTTTTTCTATTTCTGTAGCTTTTATCTTCTGCAATTATCTCTAAAACCAAAACTGCAAGAATCGAGGTAAAAATAATTAACAATTTTATTCAGTGTAGCATCACTGCATAAAACCCAATGGTCTTCCCTGTCTCATGGCACTTCTTCCAGAGACATTAAAGAGGGTATGATGGGAAATCTTTGCTTGGGAATGGCCCAGCTTTTTTGAAGACACACAGCACCTTCTCAACATGTGGAGCCTCTCAAATGATATTTACATGAGTTCGTTAGGAGAGTCTGTGAGAGTAGCTGTCCTGATTATAAAGAATATTTAACTGGCTATGATTTTTAAATGATGTAAATATAAACATAGTTAAAATGACTCAAATCCATATTTTAAAAAATTATATCACATTCCTGCCATCTGTGTGTCAATACAAAATTTTAAAGGAAGGCTGTTTTATAATTCTAAATTTTCTATGGAAATAGAAGTATATTTGATACCAAGAGTTATTTTAACTGAATCAACAGTTTTTTCATGCATAGATCTCTGTAATAAGAGATTATATATTTTTTTCCTGCCATAAATGTAACTAGAAAGAAAAGTTTATAAAATTAACACAGTATCTGGAAGAAATGTTAACTGGTTTACTTCCCCAATGCAGCAGAACTTCAAAACTTGCTTCTTCAGCTACATTTTGAGTATTTGTGTTTATTTGACTGATTTCCAGAGTTGAAATGAGCAATCAGAAAAGAAAACTCTGGAGACCTGACAAAACAAAATATCTTCAGGACATCTCTATGGAATGAGAGCTTTTATGGTAGTGTAATTTCACTTACAGAGAATGAAGTTCATTGGCAAGATCTTTACTTTCATTCATCACAATTATTTGTCTTTTTGTCTTTAAGTATGTGATACAATAATGTGGTCTGTGATCTTTAGTATAGTAAGGAAACACTCTGATTGCAAATCAAGTGAGGGTATATCTCTGATTCAAACAAAATTCCTACTATTTGTATTTGGCCTCCTGAATAATTACCAAAAATTTGGCATTTGAACATTTCAAGAGTGTACACCACCACTACCACCCCCCCCACACACACACACATAGTTCTGCCATTCAGTGGAAGAAAAAGCAAGGAGAAATTTTTAAATTTCAGGAAATAGAGAAATGGCTTTGGACATAGGAAGTACCATTGTGATATTCTGGCCCTGGAGTAATATATTATTTCAATGTTAGTTTGCTATACCTCTTAGCAGGTGTTCATCAAAGATTAAAAAGTACTTAGAATTAATTCAGTGCTTCTGAAGATGGACTAAGAGTTTTTATCCCCCCAAAAATGACTCCATAAACAAATCATGTTTAAACATGTATAAAAGATACCTGATGAAGATATAACCTAATAAGCAATTCCCTGACTTCTAACATGGAAATAGCTATTTAAATCTTACTGTGAAGCAGTTTAAAATAAAGTATGATACCTAATGCCAAGTGGATTTGGTCAAGAATATTGGTTTAAAAGGATTTAGAGAGGGCTTAGGCATCTGAGCTTATAAGGATGATAAATTTATTGTATATATCTTTTTGAGATAAATACTTCTAAGAGCAATGGGAAGAACATGAACTCTGTACTGAACCCTTCCTCTTTTTACTGTTTCCCCCTGTTTTAGTCACTATCTAGAAGTTCTGACTGATCACATAAAATCTTTTTTCACAGAAGAGGGTTGTTAAAAAAGAGAGAAAAAGAAAAATTTATGTGTCTTACACTTAAAAGGATCTTCTGGGCTTTTCCTTTTACAGCTTTTCTCTCCATACCACCCCCCCCCCCAATTTGGGTTTGGTGTTTGTGTGTGTGTGTGAATGTTTTTCATTAGTTATTTTTAAAGGTAATAAACATACATGTGTGACAAAGTTATAGCTTCTCCATTTTTTTCTGCTTTTACAGTTGTATTGATTTCTGATCATTTACAGTGAGAAAGTATGACATTTATTTATATTAAATCGAAGATGATTTCTAAAAATGACTCTAGATTTACACAATTACTGTGGACAGTATTTCCCTGCCCTTGGAGAAATCCCTTTAAAGCCCTCTGTGTTGGGCTTTCTCATCCTGCAGTTCTGAAAACAATTCTGATTCAAGTCCAGCCAATTCCCTAGGTCCAGATCGGGAGTCTGTAATAAATTTTGTTTTTCAGGAAGAATTTAAATCAACTTGAGGATGATAGCTTTTCAATAAGTTATTTAGGAAACTGGGAATGTTTGAGAAGTACTTGCTTAGCATGTTGAGTTTTGGCATTTTGGAGGAAAACCATGGCATCCCACAACCGTCCCTTGATCTCCATGAAGACATGTGATTTTGGGTGGGTGACCCATGGGTCTGACTCAGTGTAGCCAGGCTGTTTTGGACATCTGGAGCTCAAAGGATGTCTAACATCTGCTATACTGATGTTAAGATTTTTTGCAACTTTTTCGGCTCAATCTTTATAGCAAATCTTATGCAATAAGCAAGCTTGCCTGAGCTAAGGAACGTATGGGCTTCCCATGTTGCATTCTCTTTTAGAGAGCTCACTTCTGCATCACAGTCGCGTAAGGAGTCTTTGTCTCTTCCCCAAGGTCTAGTGTCTTGAACACTGTAGATTTTTATTTAGAAAAAAACAATGCTAAACAATATACCTCAGACCCTGAAAACACTTATGATCAAGAATGATAGGATTACGATGCCAGTTTCCGTTTTCTAGACAAGAACATTTAATTCGCCCTTAGGTTGTAACTGATTGAAAATAAAATCTGCATTTCCTGAGTCTTCAACTTTATCTGTAAATATTTTTCATCTTTTCTACTAATGGTACTGTACAAATGTGAGCTGCTTCTGGCTTTCTGTACAAACAGCATTGTGTATCTTAGGTGCTTTTTTCTTTATAAATAATATTTCTCTAATATTTTATTAGGAACTATTCAAAGCATAGATACCATCAGTTTGCCTCTGTATTTTCTGTCTTATTTACATAGCTTTGAATCCAAGAGTTGAAGCATCTTTGAGTGTTTTATTGATTCATTTGTTTATTTATCTGTTCAACATTATTCAGTTGCCTCCTGTGCACCATGCATTGTGATAGATCCTGAACATCTGTCATAGTACATGGATTCCGTCTTTTTTGGAGCTCACAGTTGGGTGGTTAAGGGGATAGATATGTACAATGTTATTATGCAAAACAAAGTAAAAACAAGGAACTATGGAAAAGGGGCTTCTCACTGTTTGGAGGTTCCCAGGTAGCATTCTTTGGGCAGACAAGGCACACAGGGCTTTCCCACCCCTGGTGTCTAGAGGGCCAGTGTAAAACAAAACCTGCAGTCACTTTTCTAGGACCAGAAAGCAGGAGGCCCACAGCAGAGGGAGTCGAACATTGGAGTCCTGGACAAAGAGATGGGGTTTGGAAGAGTCATTCTCCTATGGGCAGTGGGCAACCTCTGTGGTAATGGACCAGCAATAATGGAGCTACATAAACAGCGAAGAGAAATTTAAAGCAGAAGGAACCATAGGCTATTGTTAAAATCCAGTCAAGAAATAACGAAAGCTGGATAAAGACCATAGAGATGGAGAGAAGGGAAGAGATCTGAGAAATCAGAGCTAGAAATCCCAGGATTTAGAGACATGCTTGGATGTGAGGGCTAAGGACACATAGGATCAAGTCCAGGTTTCTGACTTGAACTAGTGCATGTAGAATGCATGAGGGGAGCCAAGGAAGGAACAGATTGATGAGGGCAGGGGGCCTCCGGGAAGAGAGATGAGAGATTCTTCTGGTCTGGTCAGATCAAGGTTGAGGTGCCCGAGAGACATCCATGTGGAGCTATCCAGGAGGCAATTTAAAAGCTTGGTCTGGACCTTAGAGAGATCAAATCTAGACACAGAGATCTGGAAGTCAACAGTTCAAAGGCAGTAGTTATAAGCCAATTACCTTAATAGCTGTTAATAGCTCTGTCAAGGTCTGTACCCATTCTTTCAAAATTAATTGAACTTCAAGTTTATGTTATTTAAACAGCATCAACAATTAAGGCCATTATGGCATACAATTAGATAGCATCTTTTTATGGGTTTCAATAGACCCCACCAACATCTTCACATTATCCACAGTTGTTAAATAGTGGATTTAAATGAAGCCTCTATCAAAATTACATTGGAAAAACATTGTATTTTGTTTGTTTTGTACTAGAACTGTGTGAGTAGCTTTGAACTATAAATGCACAAGAAAGAATGGGGACTCTCTCTATATATATCATATATATATGTAAAAAAATAAATATATATACGTATATATATGTGTATATATATATATATTCTCCCTGACAGTTGAGTATAAAATGAATTAAGTTTTGGGAGGATAAAGAATAACTAGGCCAAATGAGAAGTGATCTCTTCCAGAGAGAACGTGTGAGCTCCCTCTCATGCCATTTTATGATCCCCGGGGTGCTACTAGCATCATTGGAAGCCATTTGTACTGACGACAGTCCAGATCTTTAGACCTCTTTTCTTTCCTTGGTGAAATGTTCTCATATTACTGAGAATCCAGGAAGTGCTTTAATCAATTGTATTTTTTTAAACCTGAAAATCACCTTTTATTCCGCTGTTTTCTCAAATCTTACCAAAAGTTTTGGACATTCGTTTTTTATTTCCATAGCCTTTCCACAGAAATCCTTGAATCCATTTCCTATCTAAAAAAACATTTAGGTATGCAGGCAGCAATGTCTTTCCAGTGGATGACGCTCAACTTGACTCTGACAAATTAGAGATGCTGATTAAGTTCCATGGAGGCCGTGACCTTCAGGGACTTTGCCGATTTGTCTTGTGGCTACCGGTCATTTTTAAAGGTCAACAGGCATGGAGCAGTGCTAAGAGAAGCTATCATACAGTGTGTGACTTAGGTCTACATAGAATGTTGACCTCTTGTCATTAAAGGGGACACGAGGCAAGTTACACAGCCAAGGCTGATGCCTGAAAGTGTAATGATACCTCTAGGATGTCACAGCAGGAACCTCAATAGCTGTTCGATTAAAGTCAGATGTTCCACAGAGGAAGGGACACGGCATGCCCACAATAAGCTGGCGGGCATGATCCTTTCACTTTGCGGGGATAGAGTCTCACTCGGATGGCCATGTGGTTCTTAATTGGAAGAGTTTGTTCCCTGACAAGACGAACAGTATTATTTTCCAGTTTCATAGTAAAATGTTGGTGGTGGATTTTGTGTGATTATCTTGTCTTTTGGTTATAGAATTGTCTCTAGCATCTTCTCATCCACCCCTTCTTCACCCCTTTTTGCTGTACTTCTGGTGTAATTAAGTTTTGAGAGAGAAGAAAGAGTGTGGGAGTTTGCCCTTGTTAAAGACAGGTTAATTCTAGACATGGCTTTACATGTTGACATTTCCCAGTTAGCTCACAGCTCATAGTAGAATTCTGTTGAAACTGTGCCATGATATACTGCCAGCAAGTGGGAGTGGTGAAAAATACTAGGAAGGCTAGTGACGGCTAAAATAACACAAAATAGTACTGCTGTCATCACCTGTTTCGAAAACACAGACCTTACCAAAAGTGCAACAAGAAGACCCCTATATATTTGATAGTATTTTAAGGAGAATAGTTAGCTTGCATCATTATGATCATCTTTAGGATGAAAAAATAGTAATTTTTTTTTTAAAAAGGAAACTAAATCGTCTTGTATTAAACAAGCTGGCCACCGGATGGTTTACCTACCCCCTTTATTTATTTTTATTTAAAGTACTTTGTCTCTATTCTTCCTTGCAGTTTGAAATCAACTTTCAGTTTCTTTCCTTGGGGGAAAAGACAATCATTTAGTCTTTTAAAGTACTTGCTTTGTGTAATAGCCAAATTTCAGGAAAATATAAATTAAAACCACTTGCTGTGATTAAATCTGAAACTAACAAATACTTGCATGCATGCAACATAACCACTCTTTTTACTGACATGATTATTTGGTGCAAGATAGCCTATTTGTAAAATGTTTGCACTTGGCTCATCATAAAAGGTGTTTTCTTTTTTTTTCCTCTCTGAAAAAAAATACCAATTAGCCCTGATTATGTGTTGTCACTCACTTTATGTTCTTTTTCCAATGCAAAGAAAAAATAAACAAAACACAGAAGTTGCTCTTAAATATCAAAGATCAAACAAGATGAAGGAACAAATCCATTACCCTATGGACTCTTGGAAATGAAAATATAAAAGTCTCCTGGAATAGCACTGCTTTATGTAATGTTGCTGTGAAGCACAGGCAAAAGCCTGTTTATATTAATCATCCTTTCCTGTAGCTTCCATTGGCAATCAAGTGCTGCATTTCAGTTGTAAGAGCTTCCCTGACCAATGGTTTCTGTCACTGGGTAGTACTGGAAAATGTTTTTGCAAGCCTCGAATATACCAGATGGAGACTGTATCGTCTCCTGAAGCCCTGGCAAATCATTTATTAATTTTCGTTATGGTGATTAAAACCAGTCAAGTATAAGTGAAGCTGGATGCAAATTAAACATGTATTTATTCTAAGCTGGAAGGTTTTCTTAAAGTCTTCTTGATTTTTAGAAAGTTTACGTTCATTTGTTCTTGTTCACCTTCTGCCAAAGTCAATGTATTTAGCATTTGCTTTTAGGTAAAATATCTACCCTGGAAAAGTTACCTGTGAAGGGAAATCCTTATATAACTGCAATTGTACCATATTATTACGACTTCTCATTACATGACTTAGCAATAGTCTGCATAATCACGTGTTGTAAATACCTAATATTTCTCAGCGCCTTTTGATTCTTGTTGGAATACTCCTCAAGCCTTACTTTATTGTGATAAGGTAAAATATTCTGACTCCTCTAATTCTGAATTTCCGTGTCTATCAAAAACATACCCATGTGGTGCTTTCCATTCATGTTTGAATATTTAATTTGATATTTAAGATAATGAATACTTAATATTTGCTGTGATTATTTTACTCTCATGAAAACTTAATGATCCATAAAAGGTTCTTTTGACAACATATGATTTACCATAAACTGAGAAATCTCACTCAGACTTCTGACCCCTTATTTTTTCTTCCATCGGTGGTGGGAAGGACTGTAAACATCTACTCAGACAACTCACTCTTATCCTTCAAAACTCAGTTCAGACATCAGACTACTCCCACCTCTACTTTAAGGTTTTTCTTTCTTCCCAAGATATGTTTTGGATTTTAGCTATCGAAATAATGTAGAGGCTTATACAGTAGCCTTTATGTCAGAAATTTCTCTTTTTTAAAATATCATTTTCCTGATCCTTGAACCAAAGATCAGAAAAATTATAAAAGTAAAATGCCTTTTGAAATGAAAAAGACAGTGACCTTAAAAATGACAACTTAAGTTTCATTATTACTTGAAGTTGCATCGCTGCTGGAAGCTATGTTATTATTGTTATCTCTCAATAGATCAAACATATTTTCTCAGCCAGTGGCCGGTGGAAGGGCAACCTGAGCGGGTGGCTGATGCGGAGAAGAGGGAGAAATGTTGGAGGGAAGCTACCTTCTACCCAGGGATTTATTCTTTCACCAAAGATGCTAGGACAGCATAGATTTTTTAAAAATGTATTTCTCATTCTTAGAGTCCTTACAGTCTAGTGTGGGTGGAGAGAGTTGGGAGGCAGATTGATGACGAGAACACTAGAATTTACTGTGATACATTATATGAGGGATAAGGTATGCACCTAACCTCACTGGAATAGTACAGGTTGGTCAGTTGCCTGAGGAGATCGAGCTAATAATTTAAGCGTTGACTTTAGCCAGGCGGAAGCTTAAAATCCCTGCAAACTAACATGTGGGCAAACATTAATGCAAAAAAAAAAAAAAGATTTTATGCATTAAACATTAATTTGCATTTGTCTGTATTTAGTTTAAAGATAATCTATAGATTTATCTTAAAATGCAGACTATATCATTTCAAATCAAAACTAGGAACAGGCACTTTTGAGTGCTTTTTTAATGGAGCTACCTATTCAATAACGCTTTCAGTAGTAATCCGGTAGGACTTGATTAGTGCCCGAAGTTTGTACGGCAGCACGCAGTGCAGCAGGGGTGAGGAGGAGCTTGGACTCTAAAGTTAGATGACCTTGAGCCTGGACCCAGGCTCTGTCACCCACCATCTGGAACCTCAGGCGCGGATCCTGGTACACGTCCGTTCCTTGTACAGCCTGGTGGTGGTGAGGAGTAAATGTATGTACATGGCTCAGCATGGTCAGCCACACATAGTATTTGTGCGATAAATGTTAACTATTTGTTGAGTGATAGAGTTAGTAACTGGATATTGTTATAAATGCTTAAGAGTTAGTGAAATAGAGATAATCCTCTCTACAACTTAATTCTTGTGGTAAAACTGAACTTTCTTGGCAATGGGTAGGTAGTTTGTTCATTTTTAGTTCCTTGGATAGATTTTGTATTGAAGGTGGAAATTTATAATAATAAGACAAATTTTATAGATATATAGATTTAAAATAATAAGTAGTTATAATAAGTACCTAGTAAATAAATACTCTAAGTTATATATGTATGTATATACATATATATACAAGGTGGGGCAAAAGTAAGTTTATAGTTGTTCATATGGAAAATAATACACTAATTAATAAATAATCATACAAGAATAAACTGTGCTTCACATACTTACAACTGTAAACTGACTTTTGCCCCACCCTGTATGTGTATATACATAATGATTATTTAGAAGATAACTTCAGTTCAGAATAGCAAAGGGGTTAAGAGCATAGACTTTGGAGCCAAACTAATTTTTTTTTTTAATAACAAATCACCCCAAAGTTTAGTTACTTAAAATAAGAACAGTTTTTATCATTTCTCACAGTTCTGTGGGTTGGTGGAACTCACGTGGGCAATTCCTCTGCCGGTCCTGTTTGGAATCTTCCCTGCAGTTACAGTGAGGGGCGGCTAGGGCTGCCAGGGCTGAGGTGACTGCCTCACGGGGCTGGAAGTTGGTGCAGGCTGTTGGCTGGGTCTGGAGGGCCTCCCGTCACTTTAAAGTGGCCTCCCCATGTGGCTTGGACTTTTCAGCATATGGCAACTGGGTCCCAAAATGAAATGTACCAGCTTGTGAGCAAACACCAATGTGCAAGTGGCTTATCAAGCCTTTGCTTGCGTATCACATGCTTAATATCTTACTGTTCAAAGCAAGTTACCTGGAGAGGACATTCCCCCGAGGCAGGAATACTGAGAAGTTTGGTTTATTGGTGACCACCAAGGTAATAGTCTCTACGAGAGGAATGAATCCCAACTTTGCCCTTTACTAGCTGCCTGACCTTGGGCAAACTATTTCCCCTCCCTGTTAGCCAGTAGTAGCAGTGGTGATGATAGTGGTAGTTATAGCAAGAGTAATAGTAGGTTTACTATTAGTGGTAACAGCATAGTAGTATGACCCTTATCTATAGCTTCCCTTTCCACAGTTTCACTTACCCACAGTCAACCATGGTCTGAAAATATAAACTAGAAAATTCCAGAAAGAAACAATTCATACGTTGTAAATTGTAGGCTGATCTGAGTGGCATAAATGGGATCTTGCATTATCCTACCTGGGACATGAGCCATCCCTCTGTCCAGCGTACCTACGCCGCGTAAACTCCCTGCCCATTAGGCACTTAGTGGCCCTTTTGCTTATCAGGTCAACTGTTGCGGTATCGCAGCGCTTATGTTCCAGTAGCACTGGTTTTATTTAGCAGAGGCCCCAAAGCATGAGAGCAGTGAGGCTGGCAATTCAATGTGCTGAAGAGAAGCTCTAACGTGCTTCCTTAAGTGAAAAGGTGAGTGTGCAACAGGATATTTTGAGAGAGAACACATTCACATGACTTATATTACAGTATATGGTTATAATTGTTCTATGTGATTATTGTTAATTTCTTACTGTGCATAATTTCCCAGTTATGCTTTATTATACATATGTATGTATAGGGAAAAACATAGTGTATATACAGGGTTCAGTGCGATTTGTGGCTTCAGGCATCCACTGGGGGTCTTGAATGTATCTGCCGTGGATAAAGGGGGACTACGATAATGGGGTAATAGAAGAAATACCATCTACAAAGTAGAACAGAGCTTTATGACAACTGCTATTTAGTTTTACTTTTAAAATCTATGGTATTTTGACTCATAGGACACTACCAGGCCAAATTTACATTCCCTTTTATCATATTAGAATCTACTAAAATTTTCCTCACAGTTCAGGAAATAGAAAACACACATTGAAAGACAGGCACAATTCATTTAGAGAAGCAAATAAAAATTTACAAAATATGATAAATGGAGCTTTGATTTACAGACTTAATTTAAAGAGCTCTTCTTGGTTCAGTAAGAGTATTGCAGATCATTAACTACGTGACAGTGCTGTTCAATGAAGAATTCACTATAATTCCAGAATAAGCCACTAAGCACTTCCATGATACTTCTTGGGGAGCACCACAAATAAAGGCTAAGAAATAATTAGTAATGTCTTTAGATATTACTGGGATCAAAAAACATCTACTCCATCCCCTCAGGTAATACCCTCAGGATTATTTCTCACTCCCCATTTCAACTTCTAAATACCTTCTTGATTAATCCCTTCTTCTCTGTCTCCACCACCACTTCCCAATTTCAGGCACTAATCTCTTCTCATCCAAGTTAATGTAAAAGCCTCTTGTCTGAGCTCACAAATCTAGCGTCTCTGCACTCTAATTCTGCGGCCAGTGTTCTTTCCCTGAAAACAGGTGACACCCTGTTGCGACCCTACCATATCACATCTCCCAGCACTTTGATACCTTCTTTGTTCACACCTGTAAAGTCCAAACTGCTCAACATGATGTTCAAAACTCACTGTACTTTGATACTTACTAAATGCTTCATAAGAGACTGTTAAATGAAAGAATGACCCAACTCAGGATCTATCATAATCTATTTATGAAGAAGTGTCTGTTGGGTTCTTGAAATATGAATGACCTATAATGGTCCCCAGACTTATTCTCTTATTGTCTGCTAGGTTTTAAAAAATATTTAAGATGCAATAAGTAATGTCTCAGTTAATTATTACCTATGCTTCCCCCAAATAAGGGCATTTGACAGTTTGATAAGACCTACGTAATGAGAGTAGCACTTACACACCTTTACTGTGGATACTCACAAGTTTTATGCAGGAGCAATGGCGCCCTCCATGAAGATTCTGATTTGCATAGTAAAAACTGTTGATAAAACAAAGTAAACTACAACCCTGGAATAATATCATCCTTGTGTGTACTTAGCTGGGAGAATTTGTATTATGCTTCCAATTAAAAAAAATCAGCATATTCCCTTGTTTCCTGAGGTAATTAGTTCTTGGTAGTTTATTTGGTATTTTGCTAGACATATGAAGGGTACTGTACATTTGATAATAAATTTATAGGAGAGAGAAATGTGGATTCTTTTGATGGCTGTATTTTTATAAGTTTCCTTTAGAAATGCTTAACTAATGTAGGCTCTAACGCCATTAATTTTTTGCATTAGAGTTCACACTTTTATATGAAATTGCGTCCTGAAAATGGGTGTGGGCGGGCAGTGAATCCCAAATACTTGCCCGCTGAGAGAGCTGTGGGGTACCAAGGGCATGAGCTTGGGTTTTTATTGAAAAGAATCACAAATGCAGATTAATATGTCTTGCCACAATATGCAGGAATGAATATGAAATTGACTTAAATTAAAAAACATCATGTCAGGGTATTGGTGTTTTTCAAGAGTTGTATTGTACCCCCTCTTCTTCTCCCTTGTGGACCAGATGGTCTCATCCCCTCCCATGGCGACAGTGGCCATCCAGGTGTGTGTAGCTCCCAGATACATATCATCCCATTTGGATGCCTAGCAGGCCCCTCACACTCAGTGTGTTCATAAGATGATGAGGAGACTCATCATTTCCTTAAATCTGTTCCTCAGCGCATGGCATCGCCATTTATCATTCTCAAGCCTCATATATCCATCCTTCCACCTCCCTTGTACCTAATATCCAATCCATCCTTCCCTCCACCTCCCAAATGTCCCTCCAGTCTTTCCATTTCTCCCTTTTCAGGTCATGACAGAGACTATCTGAATTATCCAATAGTCTTTTCCCTGCGGTCCCTGCCTCTAAGTAAATCATCATCCCAACCCTAACATATCCTTTCACAGCAGCCTGAGGCAAAGAAAAGCAAAGAAACTGATCATGTTAGTTACTTGCCCTCTAAAACCTTTTCACCAGCTTTTCATGTTCCTTGGGATAAATTAAATGCTCCTTAGTATTGTAGGAAGATTCTTTAGTACCTAGGTATCCCCTATATAATTTTCCATCCCTAATTCATGAGACCCCCACCCACTCCATGCTCTATCCCTCCCTATCCAGTATGATGGTACCTACTACCCACATACAGCTATTTAGATTTAAATTAAAGTAAGTGAAAACAAAAAATTATCTCTTCAGCCATCCTAGGCACATTTCATGTGCTCAGCAGCCACATGAGGCTAGTGGCTGCCATGTTGGACAGCACACGTTATCAAACATTTCCGTTCCTGCAGGAAGTTCTGTTGGACAGCATGGTGCACACAGCAGTCCTCTCATTTCCTGGAATCTTGCCTGGTCTCATTCATAGAAATCCTTTGCCAGGAATGCTTCCTAATTCTTCTTTCCTCCAATTCCCCATCAATGCCTTGTGCTTTCCCACCATCTTTTTTAAAAAATAGACTATATTTTAGATTATAAATGAGAAAATAAGGTGGTTTCCATATTCTTCCTGTCTCTACACATGCAGAAAACACCTCCCACTTTCAACATCCCTACCAGAATGGTACATTTTTTGCAATCAAAGAGGCTACATTGATACATCATCACCCTCACAGTTTATATTAGGGTTCACTCCCACTGATGTTCATCCTACATGTTTTTACAAATGTACACATGTATCTATCGTTGTAGTATCATAAAGAATAGTGTCACTGCCCTAAAAATTTTCTGTGATACCATCATTTTTACATGATTCCATCTCCCTGAAATCCACTCTTTGCTCTCCCAAGCACATCTTGTCTATCCTTCAATAGCAAATCAAATCCTAATTAGAATAAGAAGCTTTCCCATACCTCCCCCACCCCCGGAAGTCCCGTGCAATCACAGAATGTGAATACAAAGTAACCAGTACTTCCTTAAATGAAGAAGAGATAGGAATGTATTCGCTCAATTCAATATTGCCCTTTTAACTAGTAGTTTCTTTCAAGACACTGCCTTAAAATATGTTTTGGACACTGACTCTTGGAATACTCTTTGGAAATAATTGGTCTCTAAACAATGATCAACACATTATTCCGTGGCTACATTTCTTTTGCTCTCTGAGGTGGTGTGATCCAGTCTGACCAGCATCTATATTCACCACTCTTGGTTTCATCTGATTCTTTGTCCTTTCTAGAAATTGAATCTAACTTCAGAACTAACACTTTACATTTTTGAAAATTACATGCCCTGGGCTCAAGGGAATCCCATCATGTCCAAAAATGTTTTAAACAGTGGCAATACCTTTTTAATGTGTTTGTAGATGGTGAAGGAGACAACTTAGAAAAGAATAACTCTCACTTGTGTTGATAATAGTTCTGATAATAGTTAATAAATAATTAATACTTTGCAATTTCCAAAGCACTCCTAGAGATACGATCTCAGATTTTCTGTAAAGTGTGAATTTTTCCCAATTATCCCCCATCTCCAGTCAAGAGAAAATGGAAGTTGGGGCATGCAGTGCACCAATCTGGGTCCATAAGAAGTAAACTTGTTAGAGATTAGAGAGGATTCAATGGCTTTTCTTTTATCCGTGCTGGACGTGCATTTTTAAAGGGCCAGTGCAGACCCTAATAACCATGTTCCAGGTATTGACAGAGGTCAGTGACTTGTTAGCACCCAGACCTTTCACTTCGCCATGCATGCTTTGTAGCTGTCTTAGCCATCTACACACACAGGCACCATGTGGCTCCCTTGTTTTTTTTGTTTGTTTTGGTAGTATGTATCCACAGTTTTTTCTTGATTTAAGTATAAATCATAACAGGATTCTCCCAGAGGCTGGGCTTTGGGGGAATTTTATTGTCTTTCTTACACGTCTCTGGGATTTTTTCAAGTACTTATATTGAACATCTGTTGCTTTTAAAATTAGAAAAAATATTAATTGTTTTACTTGAATGATTTAGATTTTAATAACATTTTTGAAATAGAAACGACTGTAATTTTTAAAAAATTTAAACACTAGATACTGTTAAGAGTATTCTTAGCTCATTTTCTTTTTAAATCAGAGCAGGATAAGTATTACATTTCACATCTCAAATGTTGCCTTTTATAATCTGATTATCTGCCTCTACCTCTCCATTAACAAACCACTTTATTTTCAACGTGCGGAAAGGCTCACACTTTACAATGGAAACTCCAGGCGACTTCCCATTATCCCAGGTAACCCCACTTTCATTGTGTTCTTCTTCCATACCACTCCCTCTTTCATAAGCCACACCCTGAACATTTCTCCCTTTCTTCTCTTAGTATAAAACTTTTGAGATGTATCCATTTCTCAGGTCTGGCGACAGTTCAGGACGAAGGGACAAGGTCACAGAGATTATAGACTGTTGAATGTGTGACAAGGCGGCTCATAAAGAATCTCGTCAGATGTCCTTCATTTGCCTTTAATTAACTACAGCTGCTTTTTATGTTTCGAGCTGATCTTTGATCTGCTTTCCCCTTCAGACCTCTGTGCACAAGGTAGTTAAAAACAAAGTAGGAGGCCAATTTTAAAGACAAAAAAGAAAAAAGAAAAAGAAAAGAAAATCCCTTTGGGGTAATCAAGTGACAGTCCAAGCAGCCATGAACTGTTAGCTTTATTCATTAGAGAACTTAAACATGTCAAGAAATAGAATAACGTCCCTGCTGTTAGATCAGCCTCAACAATGAAGATTACAACAGCTCTGGGACGCATGAGTGGGCAAACTTCTTGTGAAAACAAGTTTATTGAGGAGCATTTTACTACATTGGCATACAATCTAGCTTACACAGTTTCATAGCAGTAATATTGGTTCAATATGCACTGAGAAATTTGGCCCTCTAAGAATGGCAGATTTACAATGCAACCTTGCGCTAACCCAAGTGGCCCCTGCAATTAGGTTTAGAAAAACTTCCTACAGGTTATACTGCTTGAAAGGATGGCCTCTGTCACACCACGTCACTTTTGTCAAAGCCTTTACTATACTACATGATCCTGCATAAATTTTAGTTTGGTAATGACTTTATAAATCTTGGAACCTTTCACAGGTCTAGATAATTGATAGGCTTTTTTTGAATCAAAATTCCAATGCCAACATCATCAATTAGAAAAAAAAAATCAAGTGTTCCTTAGAGCAAATAATCTTGTACTAGAGTTTAAGAGCTGTTTTGGAAGGAAGTCCATTCTGATCATATATAAATGGGTTTCCCTCTGTCATTTTTTTTCTGCTTTATTGTAACTTGTGGCAACCTACTCATTATTTAGAGGTCCTTCGTAATGTGAGAAAACATTGATTTAGAAGGAAGACCAAGAACTTCCCAAGTCGTAAATTTTCACCATATATTTGCAATTTTCACTGTGGCTCTTCCTCCTCATAAGTTTCAGGAAAATCAACCTTGTGAAATCTCTCGTAACCTATGAAATTTAAGGAAAACAAATATCAGCCTATAATTTACAATTTTCTTATCCTTAAAAGTGGCGTTTTTATCCAGGACCAAACCAGGAATTTCTCTGAGTTGCTGATTCATTTCAAGTTTTCCCCAATAATATGTTATCAGCCCATTAATTTCTCCATACCTCTTGATGTGTGCATGGTCAAATTGGGAGGCAGGGTCAGGGCTTCCCACTGACCAAGCCTGTGGCTTTTTCCCAGTCACGTCACTTGCCTTTATCTTGGATCTTATAATCACACTGTGGGTCTTGCCCTTTAATATTCCTGTTAGAAGATGTTCTTTCAAAGGACAAGAATTTACTAGCAGGAAAATCAGTGTATGTGGAAAATATAGATACTTTGTCCTCACTTATCTGAACATTTATTCTCACTCTTCTATATTTGAAGTTCGAAAGAACTTTCTAAGAAAAAAAGAGGGCAAGGTGATACTTTATGTCTTTTCAAAACACAGCAATTACACTCAGTTAAAATTTAGAATGAACATCTATAGGCCAGGGGCACTTATGTGGTCGGTCTTAGGATGGAAACACGAGAGCAAGGTTCACCTGAAGAGGGAGGAGGAGCCTATGTTCCTACTCAGTTCAGCCGGTTGTTACCTTGCAGGCAGGTGACTCGGGGATGCTAGGTATTTGTTTTTCAACTCAACTGGAAATCTGATTTTTTAAATGTGGAAACTCCTGAGTTCTAAAGGTTGACGACAGTTCATTTTTAAAAGAACACTATGCAAACTGAAAAAAACTCTGTAGGCTATTTTCTGAAGGTAGTGCCTCAGTCTTTGCAATGTTTACTGCCAGCAGCGGTGGCCAACCTTTTGGCATCTCCGGGCCACACCGGAAGAAGAAGAGTTGTCTTGGGCCACACATTAAATACACAAACACCAATGAAAACTGCTGAACAAAAATAATAGGTTTTAAGTAAATTTATGATTTTGTGTTGGGCCATGTTCATAGTCATCTTGGGTCACATGAGGCCTGCAGGCCGCGGGCTGGACACCCCTGGCTACTGCTTGGGCAAGTTATGACATGGCTTTCAAAAAGTAGATAGAACATTTTGAGTTCCTTGTGGATGACACCATATAATCAGAAATGCTCATACAAACTGATGAAAACAACGTTAACAAAGGCTTGCATAGGAATGACTTACAGGGTACTTTCACAGTCTAAGGATGGGGTCCTTAAAACAAACCCATTGGCCAACAGGACTATTCTTTTTTTTTAATTCTCATTTTACAGAGGAGAACACTGAGGTTCAATGAGTGGTTCTTGATCATTTTCAAGACACAGAGTCTTTGGAGAAACTGTTGAAAGTTACAGACTCATCTTGCATAAAAATGAACACTAAAAAACACTTAGCATATAATACTAGGAGTTCATAGACACTCTTCTTCCCAAAGTCCAGCCACAAGAATCCATGGAAGCTTGATACAGAACTTTAGCTGAGGTTTTCAGAGCTCTGTGTATTCATGTGCATATATTTCTATAGTACATAAAGTTTCCCTCCTTAGAGAAGATCACAGTTAGCAGCCATTAGAAGGACCTGCCCAGGCTGAAGGGTCAACTGCAGTCCACCTGCACAACCCGTGCTGGCATGTCAGGTCTCTTGAGATAAGGCTGGGTCTGGGCGGGATGACCTCAGCAGGACAGCTGGAACCCTCCTCACCAGAGTGTCTAGAAATCTCAGGGGTGTCTGAGAGGTCTCAGAGTTACAAATAGTGATGGCAACTAAAAGAGTAGCCGCTCTTTACCTTGTGCTTGTATGCCAGGCACTGTGCTGTGTTCTGAAGTCAGTACAGTTTTTACCTCCATCATACAAATCAGGAACCAGCTAAACCAAGACGATCATCCTCACTCTGGATCCAACCCTGCTAACCATTTTCTGTTTCTGTGTTTCATTTTAGAATGAGCATATGGGAGAGGAGGAGATGCAAGGGCGGATCCTCGATTCCATTGCCATTCTAAAAATACATAATAGTATAAAAGTTCCTGAGAAGTCTATTGTTTTTTCTTCTAAGACATGATGATTTTTTTTCAAGTGGTGTGGATTAAAAAGAAAATACTGTGCATTTAAGAAGGTACAGAAAAAAACCTAATTGTACCCAGTCTAGGGGGAATTTTCATATATATAAAATCAGTCATTGCTAAACCCTTGTTAAGCTGCCAAAATCAGTGATAATCTGTGTAAGTTTCAATATTTCTCAGAAGCCACTCACAACAAATTCATTTGCAACCCAC
Organism: Mormoops blainvillei; assembly: GCA_004026545.1. Taxonomy (NCBI): domain Eukaryota; kingdom Metazoa; phylum Chordata; class Mammalia; order Chiroptera; family Mormoopidae; genus Mormoops; species Mormoops blainvillei. The sequence goes on from PVJD01007828.1 coordinate 76,128, forward strand.
TGAGTATCCAGTACTTCCAAAAGCTGGGGGAAATAATACATTATGCAGTTAATTTCTTTACTTTCCAGGCATATTATAGTGTCATGCAAAGTGAGATACCCGCCCAGTTAAATCAAAGTTAAAATGAGAGCAGATACCAAAAATGTAACTTAAACAAGATACAGATTTAATCTTTTTTTATTAATTTAAGTTTTATTTATTTATTTTTAGAGAGAGGGGAAGGGAGGGAGAAAGAGAAGAAGAGAAACATCTATGTGTGGTTGCTTCTCACATGTCCCATACCGGGGACCTGGCCCACAACCCAGGCATGTGCCCTGACTGGGAATCAAACCGGTGACACTTTGGTTCACAGGTCAGCACTCAATCCATTCAACCACACAGCCAGGAGATTTCATCATATTTTTATGTGGAAAACTTTAGTACTCAAGAATATGCCACCTTAAAAAAGTGCATAACTCTTTTTTTCCATTGTATTCTTCAGTTACAGTTTATGTTCAATATTATTTTGTATTAGTTTCAGGTGTTCAATATAGTTGTTGATAATCATATACTTTCCAAAGTTTCCCCCAATATTTCCATACTCACCCTGCCCCATGCAATTATTACAATATTATTAACTGATTCCTTATGCTGTACTTTATGTACCCATGACTATTTTGTAACTACCAGTTGAGAAGTTCATAACTCTTAATGAGTTATAGAAACCCCTGCCTGGTTAAATGAATAGTCTTGAAGTTCATGGAACATGAATAATGTTTGTTATGCAAACTGTACATAGAAGGTTAATTTGCTATGTGGATGATACTTGCAATAGAACTTAAGCTTAAAGTAAAGGTCCAAAATGGAGAATTTGAATTTTTAAAAATATCTTACTATTGCCCTGGTCAAATAGCTCAGTCGTTTAGAGCATCCTCCCAATACAGCAAGGTTGAGAGTTCGATCCCTGATCGGGGCACCTATGGGAGTCAATCAGTGAATGTGTGGATGAGCAGAACAGCAAATTGATGTTTCTCTCTCTCTCCCGCTCTCTCTCCCTCTCTCACTCTCTCTCTCTCTCTCTCTATCTCTATCGTCTACCTCTCCTTTCCTCTCTCTCTGTCTCAAATCAATTTAAAAAATTTTACTATTATTTAAATGAAATGAACCTAAATAAAGAGTCAATTTTTCCCCTCTATATTCTTAGGAATAATTTTTACTTAAAATTTTATTTAGGTTTAAAAGCAGGATTTTATATTATGAATCCAGGTTAACTACAACAAACTCTGTTGTCATTTGTTAAATACAGTTCCCCATTAACTGGTACTTCTAGGACTCAAAAATAAAATAAAATTGATACTTTGATTTTAAAAAAACAGACAAGATTCTAAAAGTATGTGGTCTAATTGCTTTTCTTAGTATTAAATATATTTTATAAAATTCCATTCATCTTTAAATGCATAGTTCATGTATAGTATTTATGCTTATGAAGTTAGCTTTTACAGTACATCTCTTATCCTAACTTTTCTGGATAATAGTTCACCATAATTCAGGTTAATGCAAAATACATCATTTTATTGCTTTTACCCCATATTAGTTGAGATTATTAATCCTGTGTAATTACACCACTACTTTAAAAGTTTATTAGCTTCTGTTTAATACGTTTTCTGTTTATTTAACTTCTGCTACTGTTTCTTTGACTCATATAAAAGATGATCTCATTCTCAACTCTTTTTCAGAGAAAAGGTGTGTAATGTTTCTTTAACTTATCACAGATCTATTTTCAAATCTTGCAAATTAATGTGTGTCCTTCCTCATCAGTCTTTCATCTTCTCCCTCCTTCCAGTCCTAGTGGTCCATGCCTCCTAAGTTCTCCTTTGGATTCCCGTCTCATGACATAATACCTCAGATTTTTCCTCTTTCTTTCTTTCTTTTTTTTTTTCCATGAGGCAATGTTTGCACACAGCTGTTCTGTAATGTATAGCATATATTGGCTTGAGAATGGAAATTTAACTTCTGTAGAGTGGTTTGGGATATACTTTTGTGCAAGATGCTATGCCAAACTGAACTGTGGATTGTAACATGCAGCCAAAGGCGCCTCTGTCTGCCACTCCAGGAAGCAGTTTACGGTTTCGGTAATTATGATGCCCAATTGCAATGGCTTCCAGAGTTGTTATGTAAACCTTTCAAGCAGGGATTATGTCTTCTCTGTTTCTGCACACCTTTCCTGATACAGCAAATACTTTATAAATGACAAGTTTAGGTGAACAGGGGCCTTATCCACAAATTGACATAACATCTCATGCTATATATTCATATTTAAAACTTGAGCTCTTTCATTTCCTTTCCAAACTTGCTAATCTCACAGGAATATAGAATAACCAAACTATACACTAGAGCTCCTTATAGAAAGTTTTTCTGATGTGAAGTGCAATTAATGAATCCCAGTATCATTGTCATTAAATGGTTAGCAATGTGGGAAAGCAGTCAGTTAATTAAGATTAAAACTAAATTATTTAGAGAAGGAAAGCAGCAAGAGTGTTATTCAAATATTCTAACCCGGTCTTCTTTTCCAAATTACAAAGAAAAAGATGCTACAAAGAGATTGAACACTCTGAAATTCTCTTTTCTATAGCCCTCCATCGAGGGGTACACTTGTGACCGAAGCCCCACCCTCAGGTATCCACAAACTCCTCCCATAGGGACTGGCCCAGGACTCACATGTGGCCAAAGGAAGGCCAATCAAAGCCCTTCCAGCAATGTTTCTGTTGTGCCAGCAAAGATGAGTCCTGCTTGCCTCTTGCATCTTAAAAATGACAGGGTGGGAACAGGGGGCTCTCTGAGGCAGCATACCTCCCCGTGATAGCAAAGCTCCGCAGCAGGAGTGACTAAAGACAAGCAGAGACAAGCAGATGAGGGAAGGGGAGACAAAGTCTTGGAGCCAAGCATCCCTGCCATTTCTGTCATTTCAAATATGAGCCAACAAATTCCCCTTTTGTGCTCAAGCTGATTTTTGTTGAATTTTGTCTCAAACAACCAAAAGAGCCCTGACAAATTATTTTCGTTGGAATTGACTACCTGCATGAATAAGAAAGCATTGTTTTTCTCACACAAATTTCTCCAGCTGACTGGTAAAGTAAAACAGAAAACATGGAACATGTATTCACCCTGGAAAATGCCATTGCAAAACACAAATTAAACTCTGCATTGGAAGAAACAGTACTGATTTTTTTTTTTTTAGACAATGGCATTTTAAACTCTTTGTTCATTTTAATAATTGTATTATGGTTCAGCTTGAGCCATATCATCCACATCAACTTTAAATATCTTGTTTTTAAATTCAGTTCTCAATTACTAGTGCTCCCAAACCCATCCAAGGCGAGAGGAGCCTTGGGTGCAGCTTACGTGAGCCCAGTGTAACCTCACAGCCTTGCTCTCCACATACTTCATAATGTCACCCGTCTTCTTTTTG
>PVJD01007829.1:0-79426 GCA_004026545.1 Mormoops blainvillei
GTATGTGTATTTGATATATGTGTGCATAAATGTGTGTATTATATATAATGCATGCACATATGTGTACATATAATATATATATATATACTATATGTGTGTATATGTGTGTGTGTGTGTATAATATATTTACATTATAGCCATCTTGTAGGTGTGGAGTGATAAATTATTGTGGTTTCGATTTGCATTTCCTTAATGACTAATGATGTCGAGTATATTCTCATGTGCTTATTTACCACTTAGATAGTTCCTTGGGTAAATATCTATTCATGTCTTCTGGTATACACACACACACACACACACACACACACACACACACACACACATTTAAAGGAAAATAGTTTTTAGTAAGAATTGAAAGAAATCAGAACTCTTACATACTGTTAATGAGATGGTAAAATAGTACATCCACTTTGGAAAACAGTCTTGTGGTTTCTCAAAAAGTCACCTATACTTACTGTATGATCCAGCAATTCCACCCTAAGGTATATACCAAAAAGGATTGAACACACATCCATGCAAAAACTTATACACGAACAATAATAACAACACCATTAACAATAGCCAAAAACTTGAAACAACCCAAATGTTTAACAAAACTGAAGAATGGATATACAAAATGTGTTAGATCCATACAATGAAATATTATTGGGCCATAAGAAAGAATGGTGTACTGATTCATACTACAACATGATTAATATTAAAAATAGTATGCTAAGTGAAAATAGCTATTCAAAATAAGGTCACATATTGTATCATTCGATTTCTGTGAAATTTCCAGACTATGCAAATATTGTGAGACAGTACATTAGCAGTTACCAGTAGCTAGGGAAATCAGGGAATAGGGAGTAATTACTACTGGGCTCAGTGATAAAACTGTTCTGGAATGATAGTAGTGATGGTTGCACCAATTTTTCAATATACTAAGAACTGCTGAGTTATACATTTTAAAGGGGTGTTATGTAAATTTTATCTCAATAAAGTTGTTATTTAAAAATGAAAATGTTAAATAACAGCTGTGGGAATGTTAAACATGAATTTTCTCTAGTATTAGCAGGTCAATTTATCAAAAGAAACAGCTGAATAATAAATACTAATATATTACAAGGATATATTAATATTTGGACAGTAAAACAAGCTTTGAATTTAAGCTGTTTAACATTACTTAATTATGAGACCAATTATTAGACCAGTTAATTGACCTCTATGTGTCTCTGTAAAAGAGAAATCATGATACTTTTCTCACAAGAATGTTTTAGAGATTAAAAGAAATAATGTACATGAAAGGAGTATCATAGTGCCTGAAACACAATAAGCACAAAACCACACACGCACACACGCACGCACACACACCAGGACTAATTTATTCAATGCATGTTTTTTTAGAGCAGCTAAACAAAATATAGATAAACTGACCCTCATCAAAGTTAAGTGAAAACCCATAGAATGGGAGAAAATGTTTACATGGGAGAAAATATTAGTGACTTTTATCAGAAGATTTGAATAGATATTTACCCAAGGACTTGAACTTTAAAAGCAAGTTAAGTCAAGGACTTCACCTTCAAGAGGTTCAAGGTCAACCAAGCTATTAAAAATTACCATCAGCCATTTTTATACTTTCAAAGCTTTCTGTGTGGAACAGGATCCACCACTAATTATTTGTCCCCTCAGAAGTTTTCTGCAACCTCCCATCCCCTACTGATGCATATGATTATGGAAATATCAAATAAGGTAGTACAAAAAATTCTACTTAATGCATGCTTCTGTTGAATGAACACTATAAAGCAGTTTTCTTTCACTAGAGATACCTTTAGTACAATTTTCATGGCTACAATAACTTCTGTTGAGGAACACATTCCAGCATGGTTCTGAGATACATGCAGACACCTCCGTACTCTAGGTTCCTGCTACATTTCACCTTAACCATACTTTCATTGTCCTAAGGGTCACTAAAATTATTCTGATACTGTCTATATACAATTATCTGGAAAGTCATTGCCATAAAAGTACTCTAATTCATCACTGGTGAATCGTATCTGGTAGGTTCCATTTATACATACTCTTTATAGGTTGATGAACACAAAGTTCAATAGGAGAATAGGGTTCACCTTAGCTCCTATTATTTCTATTTCAAAATCAACATTTTATGAAGTTTACTATTTTATGCAAGTCTAATTGTGCTTTGAAATGGGAATCCAGGTCTCCCAAACATAATCAGCTTATATTACAACACATATTAATATTGCTTGATGAATTACCCTTTTATATCCTATTTTTAATTTAATCTTTATGGTATTTTTCTATTACCATTTAGTCCCTTTAAACTCCCTCCCTCCAACAATCATAACACTGTTTTCCATGTCCATGAGTCCTTTTTCCTTTTTGACCAATCCCTCCATCCTCTTACCTTTCCCCCAACAAACTGTCACCCTGTTCTCCATCTGTGAGTCTGATCCCATTTTCCTTATTAGTTTGGTTTGTTCATTAGATTCCACATGTGAGTGAGAGCATATGGTATTTGTCTTTCTCTGACTGGCTGATTTCACTCAGCACAATGTTTTCCAGGTCCATCCATACTGTCGCAAAGGGTAAAATTTTCTTCTTTTTTACTGCCCAGTACCATTCCATTGTGTAAATGGCCCATAGATGTTTTATCTGCTCATTTACCAATGGACACTTGGGCTGCTTCCATATCTGGGCAATTGTAAATAATGCTGCAGTGAACATAGGGGGGTGCATGTTCCTTTGAATTAGTGTTTTGGGTTTTTCTGATACACTCCAGCAAGTGGAATCACTGGGTCACAAGGTAGATCCATTTTTATTATTTTGAGATGTCTCCATACTGCTTTCCACAGTGGTTTCACCAATCTGCCTTTCCACCAACAGTGAAAAATGGTGCACATCCGTGCCAGTGCTTGTTGTTTGTTGATTTATTGATGATAGCTATTCTGACAGGTGTTAGATATCTCACTGTGGCTTTAATTTGCATTTCTCTGATGACTGGTGACATTGAGCATCTTTTCACATATCTATTAACCACCTGTATGTCCTTTCGGGAGAAGTGTCTATTCAAGTCCTTTGCCCATTTTTTAATTGGATTGTTTGATTTTTTCCTTGGTGTTGAGTTTTGTAAGTTCTTTGTAACTTTTGGATATCAATCCCTTATCAAATTTATCAGCAAATGTGTTCTCCCATTGTGTGGGTTGTCCTTTTACTTTGTTGATGATTTCCTTTGCTGTGCAAAAACTTTTTACTTTGATGTAGTCCCATTGATATAATTTTTCTTTGTTTCCCTTGCCTGAGGACATATATTTGACAAAACGTTGCAATGAGCAATGACTGAGGTTTTGCTGTCTATGTTTCCTTCTAGGATTTTTGTGGATTCAGGTCTAACATTAAAGGCTTTGATCCATTTTCAATTTTTTTCTCGTGTGTTGTGTAAGAAGGTGGTCTAGTTTTCATTTTTCTGCATGTATTCATCAAATTTTCCCAACACCATTAATTGAATAAACTATCTTTAGTCCATTGTATGTGCTTGTTTCATCTGTCAAATATCAATTGACTATAAAGGTTTGGGTTTATTTCTGGGCTCTCCATTCTGTTCCATTGATCTATGTGTCTGTTTTTATGTCAATACTATGCTATTTTAATTACTATGGCCTTACAGTATAGTTTCATATTAGGCAACATGAGTCCTCCAGCTTTGTTGTTCTTTCTCATGATCACTGTTGCTATATAGGGCCTTTTGTGGTGCCATATAAATTTTTGGATATTTGTTTTAGTTCTGTGAAATACACCATTGGTATCTTGACAGGAAATACATTGAATCTGTAGACTGCTTTGGGTAGTATGGACATTGAATGGTGTTAATTCTTCCTATCCATGAACATGGAATGTGTTACCACATATTTGTATCTTCTTCAATTTCATTCTTCAGTGTCTTATATTTTTCTGAATGCAGGTCTTTTATATCCTTAGATTTTTTTCCTAGGTATTTCATTATTTTTGAAGGAATTGTGAACATGATTATTTTCTTAATTTCCCTTTCTAATAGTTCATTATCAGTGCATAAAAATGCAACTGATTTCTGGATGTTAATTTTGTGTCCTGTCACTTTACTGAATTAATTTATCAGTCCTAGTAGTTTCATGGAGGGAACTTTAGGGTTCTCTATGTACAATATCATGTCATGTGCAAATAAAGACAGTTTTACTTCTTCCTTTTTAATTTGGATGGCTTTTATTTCTTCTTCTTGTCTGATTGCTAGGGCTAGGACTTCCATTACTATGGTGAAGAAGAAAGATGAAAGCAGGCATCCCTGTCTTGTTCCTGATCTATTTATTAATTTTTAGACAGAAGGGAAGAGAAGGAGAAAGAGAGGGAAGCATACGTCAATGTGAGGTTGCTTCTCCTGTGCACCCCACCGGAGACCTGACCCACAACCCAGGCATGTGTCATGACTGTGAATTGAATTGGTAGCCTTTTGGTTCACAGGCCAGTACTCAATCCACTGAGCCACACCAGTCAGAGCGTATTCCTGATCTTAAGGGGAACTCTTATAGATTTTACCCATTGAGTATAATGTTTGCAGTGGGTTAGTCATATATGACCTTTATTATATTTATGTATACTCCCTCTATCCCCACATTGCTGAAAGTTTTTTAATCACAACTGGGTGTTACAAAACACAGAATGGGAGAATATATTCACTGATACATCCAATAAAGGGTTAATATCCAAAATCTACAAAGAACTTACAAAACTCAACACCAAAAAAAACACAAAAAACAAAAAACAAACAATCCAATTAAAATATGGGCAAAGGACCTGAACAGAAACTTTTCCAAAGAGGACAACATACAGATGGCCAATAGACATATGAAAAGTTTCTCAACATCACTAATCATCAGAGAAATGTAAATTAAAGCTACAATGAGATATCATCTTGCATTTCTCAGAATGGCCATCATCCATAAATCAACAAACAACAAGTGCTGGCAAGGATGTGGATAAAGGGCAACCCTTTTGCACTGTTGTGGGAATGTAGACTGGTGGAACCACTGTGGAAAGTAGTATGGAGATACCTCAAAAAATTAAAAATGATTTTGCCTTTTGACCCAGCAATTCCACTTCTAGGAATATATCTGAAGAAACTGAAAACACTATTTCAAAAGAACATAAGCACCCCTATGTCTATTGCAGCATTATTTATAATCACCAAGATATGGAAGCAGTCCAAGTGTCTATCAATAGATGAATAGATAAAACAACTATGGGTCATTTACACAATGGAATATTACTTGGTACAGGTTCACATTCCACATTCCGTGTTCCTGTTTTTATCCAGTTTTTATCCAGTGAGATGTAAATAATTTATAAGTTAAACCTCAGTTATAGGCTTAGGTTTAGGAAGAAGGAGCTACTACCCTTTGCAACAGCATGGATAGAACTGGAGAGTATTATGCTAAGTGAAGTAAGCCAGGTGGTGAAAGACAGATACCATGTGATTTCACCTGTAAGTGGAACCTAAACAACAAAATAAACTAGCAAGGAAAATATAAACAACAACACTGAAATAAAAAACAAACTGACAGTAACCAGAGGGGAGGAGGGAGGGGGATGAGAGGGGCAAGGGAGGGGAGGAGTCATCAAGGAACATGCATAAAGGACCCATGGAGAAAGCCAAACGGGGGAACGATTGAGGGTGGGAGGTGGGGGTTGGTGGGGCTGGGGAAAGCGGTGGCAGGGAAAATGCTGACCAAAAATGTGGTCAGGGGGAGACTGGGAGTAGTGTGGGAAATTAGGAAGCAAAAAAAAAAAAAAAATCGTAAGAATATTAACTAATATTAAAAAAAAACCCTCACCTTTTGTTGGGGGATTTGAGGTCATTTGTAATGTTAATATGCCCTGTTAAGATCAAGGTGAGAGATCAGAAACTAATTAAGGGAAGAATAAGGTAGTTTTCCCAGTAATCTAAGATCTGAATTTCCTGACATTTGTGCCCAAAAATAAAAGAAAACCCACCCCTAAAACTAATAGCATTCATTTCAGTTTATCGACAACTACGTATTTTAAAATAAAAAAAAAATCTGATTTTTGTTACTGTCTCTCTTGTTAGTTAAGCCAAACTAAAGGGGGATTTAATTTACTGGGATTTTATTATATAAATAACTGGTAGGACAATGAGGAAATAACAAAACAATTATAAAAAGCTATTTCCATGCATTGCTGGCAAGTGGGCATGCTTTCAGTAGAGGTTGACAAATCTGTCTATATCAACCTTCAAGGTTGACTCTCTGCAAAATATATGAAAAAGAAAAATCCATTTGATATTTCTCTTACCTCTTTTTTCACTCCTTCCTTCCTTGCAACCTCCCTCCTGCCCTACTTTCCTTTTTCCTTTACTTCCTTCCTTTCTTTTTTTATTCAATAGAATTCCTCGCAGGCTTATCACCTGAGGAACCTTGTCTGATTAAGTAAATTGGCCTATATCTCTTGTCTTTCTCTTCTATACTTAATAAGGCAACAAATGGGCTCTGTCATTTTAGAAATCCTTCCGGAAAAAAAGTGGGGAAAAAAGTATTTTTGGTTACCTCACAGTTAAACTAAACAATTAGTCAAAGAGAACATTCTATTGTCAATTAAGTACATTATAAGCACTGTCAAAATAGTAAAAATAAAATGCCACCGAAAGGGTTCTTTTGGCATGAGACTATTCTATATCTTGACTGTGATTGTGGTTACATGACTACATGTGTTTTTCAAAACTCATAGAAATACACACTAAAAAAGGTAAATTTTACCAATATAAATTATACTTCAATAATCCCCCCGGAAAGATGTGCTATCGTCAATTTTTCTTCTTCTTGATATTAGAAAGGAAAGGTTTGAAAGATATGTGAACGGATGAATGGTTATCCAAAATGCTATATAGATAAAATTATATAGTTATAGAAAAGCACTGAGACTGAGATCCCAAAGGCGTAATTTCAGGCTCAGCTCCATCTACTGGCTACACCCCTCCCCCAAGTGATACCAGTAAAGTTACTTTTCCTTTCTGAAGGTTGTTTCTGTCTCTTGTATAAACTTAAAGGGTTGGACTAAAATCACTTTAAATTTAGGGAATTCTCTGTTGGGGTGACTTGATTGCAGGGGGGTGAGAGGAGCAATTAGGGAGGTTTTTAAGTGTCAGAAAGTAAATCATCTGTACAAAAACAGGTGGAATGGATAAAGTCATATGAAATTTGAGAAACATCTGTTTGCCTATAAAGCAATGTCTAGGTCAAGATGGAGCCACCTGGGTTGAAGTGATGTATCAAGTTGTTGAAATCAGAATCTACTTGACCCAGGATATTTTGGTCAGTTTAAAATATGACGATCATCAGATTTATAGTTTTAATATTGTTTTTAATTTCTTTAATTTCTGGGAATTGTTTTTATTTGGAGTTAGTGGGGGGAAAGAGAAAGTGAATTCATTAAAAGGTATTCTCAGTATAATGAATTATACTCAGAAAAGTGAAGATTTCTTATGAGAAGGTATTATTTTTAAATAGTTTATTGTCTTGCTTTCTTGTAATTGCTTGCTCAAATAGATCTTTTTCAATTAAATTTTTAAAAAACCTCTATAATTGTTTAAATCAGCATTAGAATATAAAAGCCCTATACTATATGTCCACAGTAATCAAAACAGAATGGTATTGGCATAAAAACAGACACATAGATCAATGGAACAGAATAGACAGCCCAGAAATAAACCCACAACTTTATAGTCAATTAATATTTGACAGAGGAAGCAAGCACTACAGTGGGATAAAGATAGTTTATTGAATAAATAGTGTTGGGAAATTGGACAGATACATACAGAAAAATGAAACTAGACCACCTTCTTACACCACACACAAGAACAAATTCAAAATGGATTAAAGACTTAAATGTTAGACTTGAAACCATAAGAATCCTAGAAGAAAACATATGCAGTAAAATATCAGACATTGCTCATAACAATATTTTATCTGATATATCTCTTCAGGCAAGGGAGAAGAAAAATTAAACCAATGGGACTACATCAAAGTAAAAAAGTTTTTGCACAGGAAAGGAAATCATCAACAAAATAAAAAGACAACCCAGGTTTATAATGATTATACACTACTGTCTTTCATTATTTGTTGAGTCAGATAATAACCTTAACTGAACACAATCACCTGCTTACTGATGAAACATAATTGATTTAGCATCCAGAGGCAGATTAAGGTCAGTTGAGGCCCTGGGCGCAGAAGAAAATATTGGGCCCCTTAAAAAAAGAGAGAGATACAGGGGAAAAAATACATGCCTTCAGAAGTCGGGGCCCAAGGCACGCGCCTGGTGCGCCGGCCATTAAATCCATTTCTGTTACCATCTACTTGAATCAGCATCATATACATGGATAGTTCAATTTAGATAGTGCTGTATCTAAGAAAATCAGGATCTTTTACTTCTTTAAGTGATCCTGAGTTCCCTATTTCTGTTCCTAACTAGTTAGTGGTCCTATGGCATTGTTATCCTTAGCCAGATATATTTTCTACTTTACTGAAACTTTAATGACCTATAAGAATAATAAATATTGAGGTTTTTTTCTCTACTGTTGTTACCTCCATGAAGATTCTTAAATAATGAGCATGCACATTGGCAATATCAATGTGATGCTGTAACATTCAAATGTTGTCGAATATCAAGTGTTTAGCATCTTATGTACATGAGCACTAACCCTATGACATAATGGACTAAAATGAAATTTTTCATGGCATCCCAGGAGGATTAGTGTTACTTTATCATAAACTTTTTATATACCATTTAAGAGCATGTGGCAAAATTGAAGAATAAACACAGTTCCAGAACTGGGGATTAATTTAAGTATAAGAATTCTAGTTCGCCCTGGTTGTTGTAGCTCAGTGGATTGAGCGTCGGCCTGCGAACAAAAGGGTCGCCAGTTCGATTCCCCAATCAGGGCACATGCCTGGGTTGCAGGCCAGATCCCCAGTAGGGGGCACACGAGAAGCAACCACACATTGACTTTTCTCTCCCTCTCTTTCTCCCTCCCTTCCCCTCTGTCTAAAAATAAAAAATAAATAAATAAATAAAATCTTTTAAAAAATAATTCTATTGAGTTTTTAGGTATCTAGGCACTTCCTAAGCAATTTTTTATACATTTCTTTGTTTTCAAGTTGTTGTAAGAAGTTATTAATGTATCTAACATATTTAGATATACATGTATTTTCATAAGGTATCAATTTAAGGCTTTGAAACTGTCCCACGTTTTCTTTTTAATTAAACAAAAACTGATTGCAAGATAGAGCAATAGAAGCAACAAAAATTTTACTACCTCACTTTTCTTTTTGGGTGTGGTGGATAAACAGAAAACTGGAAAAAGTGGTAAAAAATTAGGTAAAATTATGTTCATGGATTAAATGGCTCAGTCCATGGATCAAATGGAAAACTCTAAGTATTGTTGATTGACTAATAGTTATAGTGATAATTCATCAAATGATCCTTAGTTTATTAAATTTGTTATTCCTTAATTTTATGCACATTAGAGTGAAGTTAAAAAGTGAGGCGTAAGTTGATACCTTAACTAAATATTTTGTTTTCCACAAAAATATTATCTACATGGTTTAATAGATTTCATGTTATCTTCTTTGGGTCAGAATCAGAGCAAAATTTTTTAGAAGTTTAGTGCTTCAAAAAATGTGAGGCTTGAATATCTATATGTCCCCACTGCCAATAATTTTCCTTCATTCTTTTGTTAAAGTTAGATAAAGATCATCATTCAGGAATAGTCACCTGAGGAGATGATTAATTATGCATGCTGCAAATGCAGACTTGTCTCCCAGCTCCAGGAGGTGAGAGGGCATAGAGGAAAAGCTTCCAGAAACTCCCCACCCCAATCTTCTCAACCAGAATAATTTCAATATGTTTCTCCCTAATCCCCTACTAGCTCTCTGTATAGTACTTATTACAATATGCATTGAATTCTTCTGCAGTTAAATTATGAAGATACATTTTCCCTTCTCCTCCCAATTCTAGTTTTTACTTCTTCTCTAGGACTTCTGTGCTTCCATTTTATCATTTGGCATTATTTCCAGGATTGAATTAAAAAAATGTTATTCCTTGTTATTGAATCAGAACAAAGAGATGCCAAACTCAGGCCCTTTGCTTTTCTCTTCCTCTCTGTTCAGCAGTTTACGTATTACCATGTACAGAGTATATGATCGAATCTGTCAGGGAGACAAACAATATACTCTCTCCAGGTTACTAGGACAACTCAGTTTTTAACGCCTCTTAATTAAGATTATATTCTCAAACGTAGATTCTTATATCCTGAAAGGGGATAACAGAGCAGTTCTTAAGTACCAGGAACTGTATCCTGTGAGGTATTATCCTTAATTTTAAAAATGAAGAAACCTGAAGTTCAGATAGGTTAAGTAATTTTACTAAGGACACACAGAAAGTAAGCAGTTAGGGTCAAAACCCAGGTCTGAGTAACTCCAAAGTTCATCCTTTTTGCAGCAAACTATATAGCTTCCCAAGGCAATCTGGGTTTTCTTTACTTAAAATAAGAATAAAGAGAGCTAATATAACTCAAGATTCCCTTCTAAATAATGAAACCCAACCTCAGAGAGAGAAGACCATTTATCACCTGACATATGCACTTATAACATTATGTACCACACCATAATGAACCTCAGTATAGTCAACTTGGGTGCAGGTTAAAAAAATGAAGGTGATGTGTACTACCTTATAAAAAATGTGGTGCTTCCTATGACTCAAATGATTAAATTGTATATGAACCCTGTTAACCACATATAAAATCATATTCCTGTGGCTTGCAGGTGTTAGTGATTTCCCAGTTTCTTACTAGGAGTATATGTCAAACATAGGCTGTGTCTTGAGATGATGTGTCTTGAATGAAATAACCAACCATATAGTTAATCAAAACCTAATATAGTCAAACAATTGGTTTGACCAAATTGTCTTTTATTATTAAATTAATTGGCCAAGTTGACTGGAATAGAATAATCCATTTGGTGGCAAAACAACTGAAGTTTGCAAACTATCCGCAAAGTATTTCACTCTGTAAATCCTAACCAGGAAAGGGAATCACAGCTCTTTCCATTACCATCCTCAACTTCTGCTCTTACTTAGAAACGCTGCCTAGGTTTCCAGATCTGAAAGTTCTGCAAACATTTAGTGAATTCTAAGCCATCATCACAGGAAAATTTACTGCAGAATGCTGTTACAGTACTCTAACCCATGGCACTAAGCTGCCACCATTAACTTGCCAAAGAAGAACTTTGTGAAGACAGCTTCAAAATGCTACTTGACTGTGTATTAAGATGTAAGGAACAAATTGCTTAAGTTTCCAATTCACTAACAAGATACATATGCAAAGCAAAGAAAAGTAACTATTTCTATAATTTAAACCAGGGCTACATGTATTTCTAAACATTTAAGGATTTATGGTATGGGAGTAAAGTAGTCAAGAGATTTGCATTCATTGATTATCAAGGATAAGTTTCATAGTTTACAGTTTATTTGTATTGTAAAATAGTCTTAAATAACTTCCTCAAATATATATACATATTTATATATACACTCTAAGAACTTAATCCGGAAGATTATGTGTGTTTGTGTGTGTGTGTGTGTGTGTGTGTGTGTGTGTGTGTGTGTGTACACGCTCTCTAAGAATTTGATGTGGAAGATAATCTATATAGATGCATATGCCTGATATGGGGACATGTAGTAGGTGCAGTAAAGGGACAAAACAGAACCTTTGAGGATGGGATATAACTAAGGAGTGTACTAAAGCAGTGCCTCTGCAACTTGGTGCATGCATTAAAATTACCTGATCTGTTCATACACAGATTGCTGGTCCCCACAATTAGTGCTCCTTAGCTTTTTATTCAGAGTTTCAGTGTCTTACTTAGTAGCTATGGGTTGTCAATCAGGAATTTGCACTTCTAACAAATTCCTGAGTGATACTGATGCTACTGGTCCAGAGGCAAAACTTCGAGGACCACTGTACTAAGGTATTAACATGTGAAAGTAGAATCTGTGAATCAATGGCTCCAAAAAAGTTATAAAACAAAGACCCAAGAGTCATTCCCAGAATGAATGTAACAGGGCACTGAACTTTGAAGGAAAAAAATGGGTAGTCCAGAGGAATAAAAGCAACTAATTTTATTACTTGGTTGATAGATTTGAAGTTCACAAGGGTATAATAGGGTACTTAATCTTTGTTTTAAATTACTACAGCCCACCTTCCTTTGCCACCACTAGTATTATAAGGTCTTGGGGATTTGAGTAAATTTGAGCATATTTCCAGTAAATCCATATTGACTAGATTTTAATTCCACTATATTATCTGCCAATACTTCAGTCCTGGCTTCCTGGCGTTTGGCTTCCTTTAAGAAAGTAGTCCCCACTCATGCCACTTCAGTTGGATAACTTAATTGAAAACATTAGTGCTGCTTTAGGAAACAGATGCTAACTTGGGGGCTGATGGTAAGAAAGAGAGTTCATGAGTTTGGCTTGGTTTAAATCCTACTGCTTAAGGTTAGTAGGTCCTTTAATCCCCCTTTTATATGGCCAGATATACAAAATAAAACCATGTAATAAAAAGGCCAAAGCTCAAGTCATCTGACCAAAGAGTAAATAGATGATCCAAGAGAAGATGAATCAAAAACCACATTTTTTAAAGGAAAGCAGTCTCCTAACTACATGCTGCAGCTCAAGGCATCTGGACAGATGAGCTTTATTGGGATCTAGAAAGAGAGATAAAATTCATAGTAGAATTCATGATCACCAATTTCTCAAAACTTGTTTTACAACCAAGACCAGAATTTTCACTAGTTTTTGTAAACTATAAACATGCAAATCTAGATGACCATTTCCACTTTCTCTTCTATCCCACTTTCAGCCTGGATCTCTGTGCTTGCATTTTCAGCATATTGAAATGTTCTGACAGTATTTTTTCTTTCACTCAAGTCAATTTCCCTACCCATCAGAGTATTTAGTAGGATCCATAACTGTGGCTGAGGTTCAGGTAAGCAAACATAAAATGGCATTTGCAAAAAGACTGAGTTTTGTTTCTCCATTGGTCTAACATAGTTTAACTCTTTTTTCCTGTATTTACAAATGAAGAGTTGTTTTAAGTGTGTGTGTGTGTGTGTGTGTGTGTGTGTGTGTGTGTGTGTGTGTTTTCTCTTCACTGAATAGGCCAAATCAATCAGCTGTTTAATACTGTGTACCCTAAATGGTAGAACTGAATTGCTCCAGGCTTTCTCCTTTTGTTGCTTTGCATTTAAATAAACCAGGGTCAGTGGAGGGTCATTCTAAGCAGGAGAGACTTGAACCTCTAAGAGTGAGAAAATCAGGCTCCCTCCAACAATGGGAAATTGGATTACCTCTGGCAAAGTGTATTTGCATTCATCTCTTCGCCCCTTCCACTTAAGCTTCCCATGTCACCTTTAAGATTGTCTCCTCTTACAGAGGTGCTACATCTGGTTTTGCTTTTCTTGGGAAGAATTCCCCAGGTTACAAAACTCTCCCTCTCCCTTCTTTCATAGCCATCAAAAATAATTTACCTACCTTCTGCTTCATTCCCCTTGAGATCAACTAAGGTGAGAACTAATCTCATCTGTGCTAAAGTGTTAATTAGTAGGTTAATATATTACTTAATTTATAATATTCAAATAACAGGTGATTTCTGATTAAGTCCACAGAAATGACTCTCTAATAATGGGAATTTCAAGAAATGTGGCAGGTTTCTCTGTGGGACATATTTTTGGTGTGGAATACCTTTCCTGCAAATTAGACCACATTGAGCCAAATATCTGCCCTCCCAGTGCGTATGCTTATTTTTTCCACTTCTGAAAAAAGTAATAAACCCTCTCTGAGATTTCTAGTTCTTAGAATCTCAAATTCAGCTAGGCAGTGGTTCCCAATCAGAATCTCGTAGACTGGGTCTTGAGATTTGCATTTCCATATGATTCCTCCAGAAGATTCTCATATGCACTCCTGCAATGAGAACCATGACAATACAAAAATAAGGGCATTTTGTTCCATTGGAAGGCAGCAAGTCCAGGCCTGATACTGTTGCTGCTCACAATATTGCTTAAACACAGTTTCTCAATTTATGTCATGTTATGGATTGTTCTGAAAAGAATGCAACATGGAGATCTGTGAGTATACATGAGGAGAGACCCCCCCCCCAGAATCAGAATTTATTTATGAAAAGTTGTGTATTTATTCTTACATATCTAAACTACAGTTATTTTCAAAGTATCAAGACATTTCCCCACTGCTCTAAACAGTTTTTGAACTCATCAATTTTGATGCCTATTACTGCTTCTGCCATTTTTTGTTTGTTTGTTTCACCTCTTCCACATTGGTGAACTGTTTCCCTTTGAGGAATTTTTTTCATCTGAGGAAACGAACAAACAAAAAAAAGTTACTTGGGGCAAGATCGGGTGAATACAGAGGGTGGGGCATGGGGGTCATGTAGTTTTTGGTCAAAAACTGCTCAACACTCAGTGTAGTGTGGGCAGGTGTGCTTGTAAATTACCCACCATGAAATGGCCAAAAATGTTGAAAGAACCTTCAGAAAAAATTCACTGAAACCCAATGAAACCTCTAACAAAAATACTAGCTGGTACACTGATACAGATGGGTTTCTAAAACACTCACCTATTGGGGGAGGTCTGTACTACAAGGGGCCTACCCTCCAGAAGATAATTCTGGCTTTAGGGGGCCCTGCCTGGTACTCTTTCATGCTTTTTCTCTTCCTTGAGAAACGGGAGCCTTGAGCTCCCCTGTATATATATTATCAGTGGTTAATTTAAATTGAATAATATCCTTTACTCATAGTTGATTTGAACTGTCATCTCTAATTTCAAAACTTTATAATTTCAGTGGTTATTATTATTATCATAATCTTGAATGATCACTTTTTTATTTATAATCTGGTATGATAAGGGAAAATGAGATATTTCATCTTCGACTCCCTAGGAAAAAGTAGGATACTTAAGGGATAGTTGCATGAAAGTTGAGGTATTAGTTAATATCTAGGAAGCCTTGAAAGACTGTGAATCAGTATGGATAGGAACATGGTATTTCTATAACAAAGTGAGGCTTTACCCCTTCAGTTACTTGACCTTAAACAAGTCACTTCCCCATTAAGACTTGAGTTTTGCCATATGTAAATAATACAACCTCTTAGGAGTAGTTCCACGTTTGTCCTGCAGTAAAGAATGATTCTTCCTCATTTTACTCAGCTTTCTGTGTAGTGAAGAGTAAAATACATTTTATACTAAAGAAAGGCATTCCTCCACCAATTCCCTCACTCTTGGATGTTTTCAATATGGATGAAAAGCTGTTTTTTTTTTTAAATTTTTTGCATGTTTTCTCATGGGGATAATAGCTACACTGTATAATGGGTTTTATCGTCCCCATTATTTTCATGTAACTCAAACTTAAATATGTTAAGTGGCCCACCTCCTGATCACTGACCTCATGGACTTAAATTCAGATCTCTGACACCAAAACACATGCCGCCACTGTGGCATGGAAGACTTGGCAGACTTGATTGTACAAGAATGTAAGCTGCATACTACAAACTTGTGTCAAAAGAAGCCCCTGCATGAATTTTTAGCTGAATACTTACAATCTGTTTTATGAACATAAACTGATACTTTCTTGGCCAGGGTTCTCATCAAGGAGATTTGTCTTTTATATACTATGTGTCTGCAGTCTAGTTTTTATTTGTTTGTTTGTTTGCTTGTTTGTTTTTGAGAGAAAAGCATTCCCTCTTGAAATTGTATTACACAATATTAATACCATGTCTAACTTACTTTTATTCTACTTAGTTCTAAAACCCATATTATGCACCAAACAATTTGATATTGAAAGATTTTACATAAAATTTATACTTAAAAATAAAAGCTAGCTTTCAGTGAACAAATTTAATAGATTCCTACTTAAATATTAACTATTCAGAAGAGGAACTTCCTAAATGGCTAATTAATTTCTCATGTCGCTTCTAATATTCCCCATAAAATGTTCCATATAATCTGGCTTTGTCAATTGACTAAACAGATAATTCTCTAATTCTTTCTGTCATCATCAAAAAGGTTCTCTGAGTTTGGTTGGAGGAAACAATAATGCTACCAAAACTGGGAGAGCTGTAAAAACTGGAACTTCATCACAAATACTTCTTGGGGGCTTGATGGAACTACCTCCCAGGTTATCACTGATCCAACTATGTTATGCAGATGGGTGTTCCTTTTTGTACTTAACAATCCTCTTGTAGTTTTATAGAGCACAGTTAAAAGGGAGGGCTTTGAACATCAGAGAGATCTGGTTTGAAACCTGTCTTAGCCATTCACTGTGTGACTTCAGACAAGTTATTTAACTTCTCTATGCCTGTTTCATATACAGAATTATAACATCTGTAAAAACTACCCCATGGGATTTCTATCAGTATCAAATGAGTTAATGCCTATAAAATCTATAGACTAGGGTCTAATATATACTAAGCTCTTAATAGTAACTTGAATTGTTATTGGTTAGAATTGAAGACTGATTTATTTTGTATTTATACATTACAGTGCATGGTGTTCTCCACTTTTTATTTAGGGACTAGTTTTGCCTGAAGTATTGAAAGAAGTAATGATAGTAGAAGGTCCAGCAAATGAAATCCGGACAGAGCTGGGAGACAGTGACATTGTTTCATGCTCTATTTCTTCATCCAGAGAGGGCATAATTAACAAGGCCTCATCAACTGTAGGCCTCCAGTTTATTGCTGCCCCTTTTGGAATCTTCTTAAAATCTACAGAGACATGCTACCTTTGCAAATTATCAGTTGTCCTCGAGGAAACATTATTTACAAAAGAGAATATATCATACATTCTCTGATCCACATGAGAGAATTAGGAGCAGCATGATATGATGGTTAGATTTAAACAGTTCTGCTGATAGTTTGCCTCTATTTTGCACTGCATATCAGTCATGCCTTACATATCCTTCCTTAAGGCCCCAGTATTATAGGCAAAATGAGTGATTTAACTTACAACTTGCAAAAGAAATGGACCACATGCAATAAGGCTTTGAACAACACAAACGATCTTTGAGCTATCACTAGATTGAAGCCAGTGTTAGACTGGCTGGTGAAACAAAAGAACATAAGGTTTGTCACCAAACAAACAAAAAACAAACAAACAAAAAACATCATTGACTGATATTGACTGCAATCACACTAGGTCCTTGGGCCCACATGAGGCACAGTAAAACAGGAGAGTGACCAATTAAGTCACTAGCCTAGAGCCCTTCCATTTTGGAGTTTGGAAAAAAAATGATCTTGATTCTTTTCTCTAGCCCAGGGGACTGAGTGGGCAAAATGCTCTCCTTTGCATGTGAAACAGAAAACTCTACTTTCTCCTACTCAGCCCCACAGTATGGAAAGCATTACTTACTTGGACTCAGTGGCCCCCACAGCTACCAGCAAAGCAGCTTTGCTAAAGAGCTCTGAAAGCGGCATGGAACATTTGCTAGAAAAAAACAGGAAGGAATAGCAGCTATTCTAGGACAAGAAGACCACCTCCCCTCTACCCTTTGGCAGCTTTTAGATAGGCAGAACAAGCATTCTCTGCCATACCACAGCAGATGGGAGAGACAGGGTCTCTTCTTTACTCCTTAACACAGGACTGGCTGGTGGCAAATCTGTGACCCAGGTAATGTGGGTTCTAGATAAGTTTAGAGATAAAGTAAAAGGCAGGTTCACTTAAATTTGAATTTTAAATAAACACATAATTTCATAGTATAAGTATATACTTTTAGAACACACTAACAAAAATATTGCTCTTTATCAAAACTCAAATTTAGCGGGGCATCCTGTATTTTCATTTGTCAAGTCTGGCAACCTTAGTACTAATGTCCCCTTTACCCTTCTACTTCTCTCCCTTTTTCTCTTCATTTTCCCACTCCTCTACCTGATCATCAGAGACCTTCAATATAAGATTTGAATAAGGAAAACCACAAAATATAGAATTATCCAATAAAATTTGAATCAGCACAGTCGAACTACAGGGTGTATTAAATAATCAATGTGTTTTATGTAGTCCCTGCCCTCATAGCCTTCTTAGAATAAAAAAGTTTGAATGGGGTCAAGTGAAGTTACTTAGGTCCACATCTCATTCTGCTGGTTTCAATTAAAATAGAGAGCAAGTTGTATTCTTAAAGACTCAAGTGTTTCTATATAAACCTTAGGTACACTCTCAGGTACTAAATCTGTTACTGTAACTCATTCAAACTGCATTGTAATTCTCTACCAAATGCATAATGATACATAAAATGCAAGTAAATGGCAAGATAATTCACAGTACCAGCAGAACTAAAAAGAAATAAGCATTTATAAAAGAGTTGAGAGCATATTGCTATATTTTCCAGTCGTTGAAGAGAGGCAGATCCTTCGTCTCCTTCAAAAAATAATACAAATTCTCTTGAATTGTAGAGTAAGGAAGGCTTTACAACTCAGCCTTAACAGAATCATACAAATAGTTTCTTTGCTATTTCTTTCTTTAAACAAATTATCCTACATAAATCAACTTGGTCATATTTTAATTGACTTCTGTAAACCCTCACCTGACCCAGCTCACTTATCACTAATGCCACTGCCAGATCCCAAAAAAGGGAGGAAACGGCGGGGGGGGGGGAGGTTAATCTGGAAAGTTCTGGCCTCATACCAGAGTATCCCATCTGAAGGGCTTCGGGAAGATAGACTGACAGTGAGTTATGCTTCTCTATTCTCCCTCTCTGAAGTCCAAGCATTAAGATCTACCTGATGGTAATGGAAAAAAATGCAATGATCTTTAAAAAATTCTACCTGAGAAGTTCCTTCTAAAGGGCATTTTAGATTCAATGCAAAATATCTATTTTCCATTTTAGTAAGGCTATGAGTACTAGATGCCAACAAACATTTTGGTAATAACCAGTCAATAAAGTTTGTATATTTTTTAATTTTAATTTTAATTTAAAAAAATTATTGTTGCTCAAGTGCAGCTGTTTCCATTTCCCCTCCACACCACCCATCCCCATCTCTCACCCTTGATCTTACCCGCCTTTGGCTTTGTCCATGTGTCCTTTATACATATTCCTTGATGACCCTTATCCCTTTTCACGCCGTTATCCCCTCGGCACTCCCTTCTGGTTACTGTCAGTTTGTTCTTTATTTCAATGTCTCTGGTTATATTTTGCCTCTACATTTTTAAATGCAAGAGGTGGTGGTGGCACTGGTGAAGAAATTAGTCGAACTAAACTTTACATTGCACTTGCTGGGGTAAACAGAGACCCAGCCTCCTACAAAGATCACTGCTCTGTTTTCCACTTCTCTTAAACTACTTTGCACCTTTCTGTTCGCATCTGTTAGTTCTGCCCTTAGTGCAGTTGTGGGGATGATACAACTATCTCTTAGTATAATATGTTGCTCAAGTATGAAAAGCGATAAATCTAGCATAAACATACAGTGTGGCAGACTGAAAGAAGTTTTTCAGGACATGGGATCAGAAAACAAGGCCAGTTGTTATACATATCTTTCTCTGGGTCATATATACATAAAACCCTGAGAATGAAGATACTAACATACCTACTAAGAAGGGTTCCTGGCTGATAATTGGTGTCAACTGAAAAAATAAAATAAGATATAGCCTAGCAACCATTTCTACACAGGGGTCTCTCAAGCAAACTGTGAATCAAGGAATTGTATTGCAAAGAATAGGACCAAGGCTCAGTCGGAGCTACAGAACTATATTCCCATCAACATCTTCGCTGATCAATCAGGACACTGCCTTTTGGATGAATCGAACTATGAGAATTTGGAGTCCTTATTTGTTTGAGAATTCACCAATCAGGGACCAGAGGTGGGGACTTCTCTCTTTATT
Organism: Mormoops blainvillei; assembly: GCA_004026545.1. Lineage (NCBI taxonomy): Eukaryota > Metazoa > Chordata > Mammalia > Chiroptera > Mormoopidae > Mormoops > Mormoops blainvillei. The sequence continues at coordinate 19,965 of PVJD01007829.1, forward strand.
AAATTCAGCTCTCCTCTGGCTCTGGGAGCATACTAAGGCTGAAGACTGCCTTTCCCTTACTAGAGCTTAGACACTTAAGACTTCTCGCTGGGGCAGAACAAAGCAGGCCAGCACAAGAGCAGAGAGGAGCAGACTAGCACAGGGAGGAGTGAGGTAGGGACAAGAGCAAAGAAGGTGGAGTAGACCAGAGTGAAACAGAGCTTTTTAACCAGAGAGGGCCACTTTACCCCAGGGCAGCCTCACAGCCTTGCTGTTCCATATCAGTGCTGTTGCATAATAGAGCTGTAATACTATTAAGCTGTTTTCATAGCCATCCTGTACAGTTCTCACAGCTCTGCTCAATCTCAATTGAACTGTTTGCACTGAATAAAGTTTCCTTCCTCAGTGCACCCCAAATTTGGGACTCCTGTTGGTGTCGAATTGGTACCAATGATCATTGCATGTATGCCTGTCTGTTTATGTATCGATACTGTAAGACATGAAAAAAATCTACATTTCTAAAACTTTTAGAGTTTAACATTTACAATTTGGTGGTACTTAAATTTTTGAAACTCACTAAAGTTTAAGGTAGTTTTAAAAACCTATTATAGCAACTGGCAAGTGTGGATAGAATGCTAAGAGAAGCAAGGATACTTGTAGGCTTTTATTTATGTGTTTTTCTTTCTAACGGCTGCCGATCTCCCCAGTCAGGAAATATTTGCACATGTTTTAGACATCTTACTGAAGGTATGAGGCTGTCTTGAAACCATCTTTATACTCAGTTGTACCAACAACACTACAGCAAACTATAGTACCCTGAGAAAAAAACATATACTCCCAAGCTTCCTAAATGACTCATTCAGAAGAAAGATTAAAAAAAAAAAGGAGGCTAATAGTTTCATCCTTTGGAAATATTTATCTCTACACAGTGCCACCCTTTTTTATAGTCAGAGTAGGAAGTTACTTAGGAGGTATAATTTTCAAAGGCCAACCTGTCTCTAGCATCTGCTTAGCAGGGTGTCATTAGTCAATTCTTTCCATCAAGGCACATCTGCAGAGAGACCCCATTAAAATGTCATTTGGGAGAAGGTCACTTTTGCACACTGTTTAGTAACACAAAAAATTGTGCCGGGCACCCATATATATAAATTATTCTGCCAATCCCAAAAGTGATTATGATAGATTTTCTGGACACAGCTGATTTTCTATAATACCTACTTGTAGAATGGCAACACTGATAATAAAAGAAGAAAATGAGTGTGGGCAATAGAAAACATACTAAGACATGTACATTGAAATTTTTGCTTGCCATATATCTCTGATGACCTTATGCCTACCTACTATGTGGAGGGCACTTTACTAGGTGCTTGGGATGTGTAGCCACACTGAAAAAGTACTGGTTCCCATCCCTGAATAAATCTTTGAACTACTTTTAAAGACTAATGAATTCTTAGACATGTACTCCAATTCTTGTAGTTGGTTTTCTACTGTCATTGCAACACTTTATTTTGTGGCAAGGTGGGAGGAACTTGGTCACTTGCAAAATTCTTGTGGAGGTTAACCGCCAGGAAAGCCTTAAGCACTGAGTTCTGTTGAAACCTCCATCCCCATCTGATGAGACAATATAAGGTGAATTTTACTTAAGCGGCACACCTAGTATACACCTCTGCCTCTCCTCATCTTAATGCCTAACCTGCCTCCTTCCACCTGCTTAACTCCCTTCTTCTGCCAACCTCTAACTTTCCAAATCTATAGCCACTTATCCCCTTCATGTAATTTAATCCAGCCTAGATTCTGGGCGAAAATTTTTTCTTAGTTAGTGAATGAACAACAAGGGTACCCTAAGTGTGTGCGTGTGTGTATACAATTACATATATGTGTGTGTGTGTGTGTGTGTGTGTAAATTTTACCCATGCTCCTAGAAAGGCAACTATTAGAAAATACACAAATTATTTTTTATCTTAAATTTTACAATCCCCCCCATTCAGAAAACAATCATCTGCCAAAAAAAAAAAATGCTGAGGTTCTGTTTAATCTTTGAGGCACACTAACTTTCAATGATCTTTTGTTGTCTCCTTCTGTGGGGCTCCCTATAGGAACAATAACGGAAGCAAAATGAGTCAGCTGGTGGAAACAAGACCCTGCTCACTAGAAGAGGGTGAAAGAATGACAGCAAGCATTTCTCTGCCTTCTATGGCTTCCGGTAGTCTGAGTAAGAATTTAACCATAAGTTTCAAGTGTCATATAAAGCTCATCTGCATGTTCCCATCTACTTCTGAAAGTCTACTAAATCCCAGAAAAGTCCCACAGTCTATATTGTGTCTCTTATGCCCAGCACGAACAAATAGGTGGGAGGGACACATCATGAATGATTTTCATCATTGACCTCAGCTCACTAGTTTCATGTAAACTTTTGTACTTGGGTAGACAGCTCCCCCACCCAACCCGATAGTTGATCTAGCTGAATGCTTTATGACTCTGGCTTGTACCTGTTGAACTGACCATAATAGAGTAAACAGTACAGACCTAAAGGGCAGGAATTTTTTTGACTCCTGAATTTGCAACTTAGTAGCTTTGTGAACTTGTTCAGTAACTCAACTTGTTAGATCCTCAGTTTTCTAATTTATGAGATAAGAGGATGTTGATAACAATGGTGATCACCTAATAACACTTTTATGAAATACAAGTAATATAATGAAAATTAAGCATTAGGCACAATGCAAACACTCAATAAATGTTATCCATTTTTTAGGACCTTGAGCTTACCATCTCAAAAGTGACTAACATTTTATTCTCTATTTTCTGTCACCTAAATTATATACCAAGTAATTTTATTTAATTTTACTTTTTTTCTCAAGGTCAATAAAAACTATCCTTCTCTGAGGTCTTTTAAATATGTTCTTTTTGATCATTGTAGTGTTTCTGCTTCTGTCTCTCTCTCTCTGGTTCTCTTCAGAGTTAATGATTTATACAAAATGTTACTGGCAGTGCTTAGAATATAATCGACCTCCTTTTCCCTCAGGGGACCATTAATAATCCAACCTCCCTTACCTAGTCATAAAGGGACTCTGCCTATAAATGACAAACCTGAAAGGAGCTTTCTTATTTTTCCAACACAAATTACACATAAACCATTTCCATATCATTATTTTTCCAGCTTAAATGACACACTTACACCTTATTGTTCCTCCCTCCATGCTCTAGTAGAGGAGGAATTTGTTATCACCTGGGTGTAGCTGAACAGGAAAAAATAACCCTGTAGGTTAAAGGGTTGTTTATATATTCTGAGAATTATTTGATATTTATTTTAGCATAATTTTAATCATAGGCCTCTTTGTAAGAACATACCTTAGTGTAGCCCCAGTGACATAAAAGACTAAGCTTAGACTTTTCCTTTGGCACCTTCAGACAGCTCCAGTGGTACATTAATTTCTAAATGCAACCTTGGAATCACTCACAAAACTACCTTAGACACATATACACAAATATGGTAGGTGAGAGAGTTCTAAACCAAGTTAGGACTCATTCTTATTTCAAGAGTTAGAACTGCCTAAATACTATTTTCCAAAGTGTCTTGTTTCATGAAATGTGGCAAGGACCTAGCTAATTAGTTTTTAGTGGCCAACTACTAGAAAATCAAGGAAAGCAAGAGCTCTTGATACTCAAATACCAACCACCTTTACTGAATTCACTGAGAATCTGACAATAATCATATATGTACATATATAATTTATATTGTATGTAGTATAATTTATATGTATAAATATATATTATATACATATATGCATGTATTTGTGTATTTATATTCATAAACATGTATGTACACAAGTATACATGTATGTACATATATAGTATATATGCATATGTATATGCAAAATGAAACAAAACTTGATTTTCAATATATTAGACAAAGAATACATTAATGTTTTTAGCCCTGTTCCCACCCATTCCCACCACTGATTAAAATGGTTTATAAAAGCTTGTCCTCACAAATTTTTCTAATATTGATATATTAAAAACAGTTTTAAGTGTATAAGCTAATCATCAATTATGCAATTTTGTGTACCTATTTTTAGGTAATTATACTATTTCCACACATAGAAAGACTTATACTTATATTTAGTTAAAATTATAATTGGGAAGCTTTTATATAAATGACCAAAGCTACCATACTATAGATTATCAACCTTGGTTTTTGTTTAGAAATACAAATTTGCCTCCTCCATACACCTGAATTTGTCTTTTCTTCCCCTAGAACAACTTTATAAAATCAACTGGATTGCCTATCTGAAATATGCTCATAATTTTGAATTACTCCACACACCAAATATAGAATTTGAATATATCTCCATGTTTATCTGTGAATGTATTGAAGAGATTAGAGTAATTGCGAAAAAAATGAATTGTGAACAAATTTAATTGGGGTCTCTTGAGGGCATGAATCCCACATACAGCTTTTACTTTCAACTTTTGTTCCTATCATGCTAGTGCTTCTTCCTTCCTCAAGATTTATCAGGAGGTAAATGTAAATTTTGGCATTATACAAGAGAAAGGTAAGCCTATAACCCAGAGCCTGGGTTATATTCCACAGTTAGAGAGATGTCATGGCCAAAACAGAAATATTCCGTTTTCTCCGAGGCTTTTAAGCTTCAGTACTTTCCACTAATCTGGTCCCCTGCATGTCAATTTATTTAGCCAATGTTGGTTCATTTTACCCCCTTTACAAATATTCAATGTGGGTTCTCTTATTAAGAAAAAAAAAAAACTTGTTCCAGGAGTGTCAGTTAGAAACTTCATTAGAATTTTTTCATACAGGAGAAAGATGACACTCTTATTTCCTCCCTCCTTTTGCCCAATCTCACCTGACCTCTCCCTTTCCTTCCTGTAACCCATTAAATGTAGAGGTCACAACCATAGGGAAAATAACTTTCTTCCTTATGTCTATTAAAGTAAATCGATAAAAAGACCTCTGTTCTAAAAAAAGAAAAGTATTTTCTGATCATTCTAACTAGCTTCTACTGTCCAACAAAGTTCTTGGAACAAAATGGACATTCTATTAGTTTACATGTTATTATCTTGGAAACTTTAAACATTTAAAGCAACATTTTAATTTAATGGATAAATTTATTATTTCCTATGATACTGCAGGCTGAGGGATTACTGAAGAAAGGCTGATTCCCAACTTTTGGAGCATATTATTAGAAAGGGCTGATATGACAAGAAGGTGGAACCAAGAAAGGGCTATGGGCTTATGGTACTACACTAGGCAGGCACAACAGCCTAATAAGTGTTTGGCCTCAACTCAGCTTTAGCTTCAGGTCCTGCTTTTTTTTTTTCCAAATAATTATAGAAATTTTATTTTTCTTTCATTTTAATGTTTTATTGTTTGTGCTGTTACAGTTGTCTCCATTTTTCCTCTTCCCCCTCTCCACCCAGACCGCCACTCACTTCCAAAGTCAATCCCCACAACATTCTCCATGTCCATGGGTCCTTAATATACCTTCTTTCAGTAATTCTTTCACACTCTTTCTATCAGTGCCCACGTCCCTCCACCCTTCTTACAGCTGTCAGTTTATTCCATGATTCTATGCCTATGGTTCTATTTTGCTCATTAGTTTATTTTGTTCATTACATTCCCCTTATAAGTGAGATCATATGGTATTTGTCTTTCACTGCCTGGGTTATTTCACTCAGCATAATGCTCTCCAGTTCTATCCATGCTGTCACAAACAGTAGGAATTCCTTCATTTTTCCTGTTGTGTAGTATTCCATTGTGTAAATGTATGAGTTTTTTAATCCACTCATCTCCTAACGGACACTTAGGCTGTTTTCAAATCTTGGCTATTGTAAATAGTGCTGCTATGAACATAGGTTTGCATAAGTTCTTTGGAAATGGTGTTTCAGGATTCTTACGGTATATTCCCAGCAGTGGAATTGCTGGGTCAAAAAGCAGTACCATTTTTAATTTTTCTAAGGAAATTCCATACTGTTTTCCACAGTGGCTGCAGAAATGCACAGTGTTATGCATTTTATGGATGCTCAAGAAATATTTGTTGGCTGATTTAATGGAGCTATATTTTCAAAATTCCAGGGATGTGAGGAAATGTTCCTATGTTAAAAAAAGCATTCACATTGCTAGACATTTGGTAGACAAATAACCAGTATAATTTCAACTTAAAAGGAAAAATACTCAAATACTATCAAATAGGTCTAGTGACTAGGCAGCCCAAATGTCAGCACATTTCTTAAACTTAATTTAAAATATCATTCATTATATGTCATCAAATTTGAGGATGTTTCTTTCATGCCTTTTTGTTCCTATTCCCTGCCCCAACTTCAAATTCAGAAAATAGCTCTTGCTGGTGTGGCTCAATGGATTGAGTGCCAGCCTGCAAATTGAAAGGTCGCTGGTTCAATTTCCAGTCAGAGCACATGCCTGGGTTGTGGGCCAGGCCCTCAGTTGGGGGCATATGAGAGGCAACCTATTAATGTATCTCTCACATGTCGTTGTATCTCTCACATATTGATGTTTCTCTCCTTTTCTCCCTCCTTCCCCTGTCTCTAAAAATAAAAAATAAAATCTTTAAAACGAGGAAAATAAAATGTAACTAATAAACCTAAATCTCACTTGTCTGGTGAGATTTTCAAATAAAATCAATGTGTCCAACAGTCATTTAAAAAATTTATTTACAAGTGAGACAGTAGATGGTGTTACTTTATAAAATTTACATATTCAATGCTAAACTTTCAGAGCGCAAGCAACTTGGAATTTGCTCATGATTGCAATGCCATACCTTCATACATCTGATTTAATATGCTGACTACCAAGGGACAGATGACTGCTCTAATATCTCTCAAGAATGGTTGCTTATTTATGCTCTGGATATGCATTTAAATTTTAAAACTATACAATATTTGGGGCAGTCTTTTCCTTCCATTAGCATTGTGTTTTATCTAGACATCAGGTGCATGTGACAAAGCTGTAGATCTAATTGTAGAGGTTTAACCTGTTTCAGGTTAAATTTTCCTTCATTTTAAACAGTTGTCTTGAACTTTTTCCAACTTATGTTTCTGCTCTCACCACCTGTAAGTGGAAATGTGGGAATAGGTGACTGAGGTTACGGGTGCAGTCAAGTTCGTTAAGGTCAAGGCAAACTGGTTCATTCATTCTGGAGATTAAGTTCATTGTCTTACCCCACTAATATGCTACTTTAAAATGGTGTTAGATAACAGTAACATATAATGAAGCATCTTGATTTCCCAATTTACCAGCTACCAAGTTACACCATTGCATTGAATATTATAGTAGTTACTGAGATAAATATCAAGTTTCAGTATCAGATGCTAGGGGAAAGGATAGAAAAAACACGATGAAAATAATTTTATTCAGTGAAATGAGAACTCCTCAAACTAGTAGCTAAAATCAATTTCTATTTTGTGAGGCAGTGAAGGGGTTACAAGATAGTTATTAATATGCTGATGATAGTAAGAACAAGAATGGTTTACAATTTACTGAATTCCAGGCACTGTACTAGGTATATTGCTGAAGAGCTGGAAGAAACCCAGGAGATTATCATCTAATCTAAGATATTTATTTTATAGTTGAGCAAATGGGCCCAGAAAAATTCAAGTTACACGTATAGTGTCAGTTAGTAGGAGATTCAGGTTGTCACCCACTGTGCTACTCTTAAAGGGTCTTGGTCTCTTTCTTAACGTGTCATAAAATAACCATGGTTCTTTGTGTACATCTTTCTTTGGGAAATTAGTTTTTAGTAATACCATTATAAATCAGTTCCAACCTATTATATTTTTGCTAATATAACCTCACATGGGCAAATTCTAAATATTCCTCCAATTCAAAAATTAATTCTTAAGTCATGAGACCAGCAGATTAAGGTGAAAAGGAAACTATATTTTATAACTTTATAGGGAGGAAAAGAGAAGAGTAGTACTTTCTTTTAAAACAAGAGAGAAAAATAAAAGCAATTATTTGAAATGAAGTTTGCACTGGCAGGAGGTTGGAGAGGGTAGACAGACAGGTATCTAATTAGAAGAAAAAAAAGGAAAGGAAAGTGTTTACAATGTTGAATGGACAACTCAGCCTTCATTTCAATGTGCACAGACCTCAACAGACAGCTGAAAACCTGCTGGAGAACGAGGACTTGGAAACAAGCTGGAAGACATTGGAGAGACTTTAACCTAAACAAACACCAGCAGGGGATATGGTAGGCAGCACTGAAAAAGCAAAGGACTTTCTGAGTCACTCTGACATCAATTTTGAATGGTATCATGCTTTCATTTTGCTGCACAGGATTTGGTACTATCATACATACATACATATTATGTGTTCTTAACCTAAATAAGCATAACATTACAAACAATAGAAATATAGAATAGAAAAATACAGAATAAACATTATACACAGTATCTCACTATTCATCATTTTTATGTGCATTTTTAACATTACTGTTATCAGAGTGCACATATAATATGGAATACTTTACATCTTAAAGTTCTGTACTGCTAGATAGTTTCACAAACATTGCTTTCCAGAACAATGACTGAGTATAAGGCAATTTACTTCATCTTATTTTTTGTTATTTAGAATTTAGGCTGAAATTGACTTTTTTACAAATAATAGTAACAGTAAAAATGATACCAATACCTACCTTTAAAAGATATCTACCATGTGCCAAACATTTTTAAAATTAATTTTAAGATTTATTTATTTATTTTAGAGACAGAGGAAAGGGAGAGAGAAAGGCATCAATCTGAGACAGAACCATTGATTGCTTGTCTCCTGTACACACCCAAACCAGGCATTAAACCCACAACCCAGGTATGTGCCCTGACTGGGAATCAAACCCACAACCTTTTGGTGTATGGGATGATGCTCCAACCAACTGAGCCACCTGGCCATGGAAACCAACCATTTTATATGCATTGTTTCTAAATTTTGTCAAATATTTCAAATTAAGTATTATTTAGTTTTAGTTATACACAAGGAAATTTATATGCAAAGGTTAAGTGACTTGCTTAAGGTCATAGTTTGTTAGTGGCCAAGTAAGCACTGACTGTCTCCCTGGTTCCAATGCAGGACCTTTTTCTACCACAATATGCTTCCTTTCTGCTAAAATGGATATCTTTATATATTTTATATATTTTGGTGTTTATCATATATTTCCAAAAGTGGGCTTATTGGCGTAAAGGGCACAAATGTTTTTAAAGCATTTACTCCAGCCTCAAAATTGTTTTCCTTGAAGAAGGTTATGATGTTTAGTCCCGCCATTCCAAAACTTTTTACAGAAGGAAATTAACTTGAGATAGATAAAAAGAGGTCACATTCATGAGTAAGAATGGAAAATCTATCTGACTGTAAATAAAGTGTCTATAATTGTCTACCTTCTGTAACACAGAGGTTTCTACTTTAAAGATCTGATAGCAGAAAGCATTCTCTATTACTGGATATACATATACATATACATATGCATATACACATACATATACGTATACATATAATTTTTTTAGGAATTATAAATGTGCACTGCACCTAGCAGATCGTAGAAGCTTTTTGAAGATTTATTTACAAGGAATTGATATGGCCTTTCAGGCTCCTGCTGAGGATGTGGAAAGCTGGAAAGAGTGCAGTCCCCGACCCAAAACTAAAAATGCTGGGTAATTTACAAAGTCATAATTTTTCCTGAACCCGAAAAGAAGTTTCATGGGAACAAACTGTCCTGAAATCCGAAGAAAGATAAGCACTTTCAAGTTGAGATCGACATGAGCACTGGCTCAACTGTGGCTGCAGGGGGAAGACAGGGTCACCATAGAACCTGATATAAGCAATTCAGCTAAATTTTTGTAAACTACTAAAGGTCAAATATGGGCTAACATAAAAGCACAGTACCCGTTGGAGCCACCAACACAAAAAGAATTTATGCACAATTGCAGACTTTTCTCCGTGGGCTTATAATAATGACCTGGTGGAGAGAAGCCATTGTGGTGTTCAATGCAACCATGTTCAATTCCTTTCCACTTAAAGAATAAAAGCCTGGAGTTCTAGGGGAAGAGTAGCAAACCCTGCCACCCTTCCAAGGTACAAAACAAGACCTACTGCAGCTGTGGGAAATGTAAAAAAGAAAAAGAGTCTTCTACTTCTGGGTGAGGGGCAGGAATTAGTCCTATGACCAAACCATTTAGAAGTGTCCTACCAGTATAAGATCAACATAGCTAATGAAGTCTAACTCCCATGATCCGTAGGCACAAAATCCTCCTATGACTGAAGCTGAATCATAAAAACAGAGAACTTCTCCCTGCCTCACACCACTAGATTACAAGCACTTAGTATGAAAGCAATAGCAGTGTAACACTATCGGAGGCACAACAGCATGGATAATCTTTGAGGCACAGATGCATAGGGGAGGTCTAAAACAGAAGGTAGAATGGGAATGTTGATAAAAAGCATTCAGCAAACAAAACCTCATGCTAAGTACAAGATAACAGGAATCTGAAGGTGGTGGTGAACTGAAGGTAATCATAACAACAACATAACTGAAACATACCTAATATTATCTGATTGACCCAACCTCTGATATTAATGACCTAACAGAATAAGAGTGGCCATTTCAAGGCATACATACTGTTCTACATACAATATGTGGCATACAATGTCTGAGATACAAAAAGCAAGAGGGGAAAGCCCACTCTCAAGAGACAAAGCAATCAATATAACCAGCCATACACTGGTAGATATCTTAGATATTCAAAGTATAAAATAGAAAATTTAACATAGCTATGATTAATATGTGAAAGGCTTTACTCAATCATAGAAAACATGCATGAACAAATGGAGATGTCAGCAAAGACATTAACGATAAGAAATTCATGGAAATGCTGGAAATGAAAAACAGTAGAAGAGCTAAAATCCTTCACAGTCTCATCAGTATACACAAAAAAGCTGAGAGAGGAATAAGTGAGGGTGAAGATAGGGAAAAATTTGATCCAAACTGAGATACAAAGAGAAAAAAATGAAAACAAATAAACAAACATGCACAAAAACAAAGAAAAACAAACAGAACATCCAAGAGCTATGAGTTAATATCATATGGTCTAACACATATATAATTAGATTTCCACAAGAACCAGAAAGAAAATAAATATATTTGAAGAGATAAAGGTCAGTAAATTCCTCTAAATAATAACATATGTTAAATCACATATCTAATAAACAGGGAGAACCCTAAGGATGATAGATACCCTCCACACAAAATTTCATATTTAAATTGCTGAAAGGAAAGATAAAAACAGAAAAAAATACAATAAGTACAAACTATTAAATATAAAAATACACTCAAAAAAGAGACAATTCTTAAAGGCAGTCAGAAGAAAAATACAAAGGAGCAAACAAAGGAAGACAATAGAGTGATATATTAAAAGTTCTGAAAGAGAATATTGTGAGGCTAAAATTCTATATCCAGTGTAAATATTTTTCAAAACCTCAGGAGAAATTAGGACTTTTCACACAAGCAAAAGCAGAGAATTAATTACCAGATACCCTGCACTATAAGAAATGTTACAGGAAGTTATGCTGCCTTAAGAAATATCATATTCAGATAGAAATTTGTATTTATCCAAAGAAACGAAAATTCCAGAAATAGCTCAAATGAATATATTTTTCTCCCTTTTTAAAGAAATAGTGATAAAATATATATTCATTCACTTGGAGGTGTTAAGTAAACAATATAAAATAAGTTAGAGAAGAAAGTATATTCCAAAATATTAAAAGTTATCATCTTTGGGCAGAATATTGGTATTAATAAAGTCAACTAATTGGAGGAGCTTGTTAGGTACAAATTCCTGAGCCCCCACTCAGTCTATCTCCCAAGCCAAAGACCACACACCTACCCAAGGTATTTATTATGCACGGCTTGGTTCTTATTTTTCTTTTTAATTGCTATAAAAGATAATTGACTAAATAAAAAGAGCAGTGCTGCATGTAGGAAACAAAGTAGTATTCTGGGATTATACTGTAGATAAAAGCAAAACGTGTAACAACCACAATCATAGTATACAAGCTGGTACACCACAGAGTGTAGTAGTAGAATATTATTTGAAGATCTGTACTGTGTAACTTAACATGTCCATTGAAAAATATTAATTCCAGTGGTAGTTACATGACAATGTGTCCAAAATGATAAAATTGTACACTTAAAGTGGTCAATTTTACTGAATGTAAAATGCAGTAAGTCCTCACATAATTCTGTTGATAGGTTGTCTAACTTCTGATGAAATTACACATAATGGAAACCAATTTTACCATAGGCTAATTGATATAAATAAGAGTTAATTTCCTATGGCATCTCATCAACATTACAAGGAAACATCACTGAACAAAACAACGTTATTCGAGGACCTCCTGTATACCTCAATAAACCTGTTTCAAAAAGAAAATATCATGTGCAACTCACCTTTTACCCTCTTTATTTTTCTTGTTTTTATGGCATCACATTTCTGATGACTGATGATGAGAAACCATCTATTTGTGCTACCCCACTTTTGTCTTTTACCTTTTCTAAAGTGAGGTTTTTATTCTTAAGATATGGTGGTGTAGAGCGTTCTATACCTTCAAATCAAAACAAGAATACACACACACACACACACACACACACACACACTTAAAACACACACCCCAAGAATTAAAATGCATATAGATCCATGGAGATTATGGAGTGTCTACATATAAGGTGTATGTATTTATGCACAATGTGGTAAAAATTCACCTAGATCACACAAATGTTAAATAACCATTCAGTTTGAGGTGTAACTGAGATAACATAAACAATATATTTGTATCTGTATCACATCACTGTCTATAACTCACTGGTTCCTGTAATAGGGAAGGATAAAATGTTTTGAAAAAACTTTAGACATGAATATTGGCATTCTCTCTGTTCCCTATATTCACCAAAGTTCTTTTTGCTTTTAGGGCCTTTTCACAATATTTTTCTACTATTCAACTTCTATGCTATAAGCAACTTTTTGAAAAATTTAAGGGTCTCCCCCAACCCAACCTGGATAGATAAATTAGAAAAGAAACTCTTTCTATGAAGCTGCAGCTTTAAAGGTATAAAGCTTGGCAAGTGGAGGTCACCTTTGTCTGAACTGGAAAGAAGCCCCTTTTGCTAGAACTATATCAGGACACCTCTGCACAACCCTAATCTAGAGGACCTGTGGTCAGTCTGCAGTAAGGATCAGCCTAGGGACAGAGATATATTTTGGGGGGACAGGCCTGGAAAAGAGGAACACTGCATTTGTACAGAAACTTATACAAGATTGAGGAAATGTCTATTCCTCATATTAGAGAATAGGGGAAGGGCATCTGATCAAAGTGATAGATCCCCTAAATCACCCCCAACTCCAAGCTAGCCTTTAACCTGCCTTGCTTCTGCCTAGAATACATCAAAGTCATCCTCCACACTAGGTTTTTGCTTGCTTATCTCATATTTGTTCTCCTAGTATCAGTTTACCTAGCATTTCCCCAAGGTGGTCAATGCTTATACTTCAATGTAAAATAAGCACTCCTTTTGTATACTTTTATGTCCCCAGGAATTTTCTTACAGAGAATATATTACAATTGCAATTACATGATCATTTGTTTTTGTGCTTTCTTATATACGTGCCTCCCCCACCCACACAACACATACTCACAACTAATCACTTACACATTTCTAGACCATAAGACCCAGAAGAACAGTGATCATCTGTTTTGTTTATCACTTTATCTCCAGAGACTATCACAGTGCCTAGCACATACTTTGTACTCAATAAATAATCACTAAGTAAATGCAGAGAGCTTTTTTTGTTGTTGTTAGATCCTTTGGCAAACCCTGTCACACACATGTGTACACTCATGTACACAATATAATATAGAATGCTATGGAAACTTTCCTTTAAACAACATTAAGTTTAAAAGTTGAATCTGAGTAATCAGAGTGGCATAGAAGTATAATATAAAACAAGTGATGTTTTAATTTTGATACATCTTATTTGAATTAGTTTCCTTTTCCATTGGTTATTTTATTAATTCTCTGCTAATAATTTTTAGATCCTATGGTTGATTAATTGGTTTACTATAGATTGGCAATCCATTCATTTTATAATAGTTGTCACAGATGTCACTGAGCTACCTTAATGTGGTTCATCTCTCAAAGTTAAATGTTGTGTTTTTGGCATTTGATTTGCAGTGTAAGGTTTTTACTTGCAATCATTGTTATTAGAAAAGTGAGAATGAATGCATAATCTATCTCGACTTACCAAATAGATTCTTCCATAAGTACCTAGGCCAATGGTTTTATCCAGTGAGAATATTCCGGTTGGGTCCTGAAAATATGTAGAACAAAAATTGTCAATCTTCTTGAAAAAATAGGCAAGCATTCAACTATCTAGAATGGTGTATCTAATCTGTCCTTCTCCCTTAGAATGGGAAGAATCTAAGTGTCATTTACCAGAAGAAGAGACATGTCACAATCTCCCTGGACTAAATGTAGTCATTTATTAAAAAACAAAACAGTAGCTGCATATTAATTACCATGAAACTGTAAAATGCTTACAGTTATGTGTAGTTGAGATATATGCATAATATAATTAGAGATAATATTAAAATAGAAACAAGTCCATTTCCTTCAATTGAAATACTCTTTTAATATCCATTTTTTGGGTGCTAATCAAAAAGGCAGGAGGTTTAGGTTACAGCAATGATGAGTACATATTGGATATATAATCTATATAGTTTATGCATAGAATAGTAATTCTTAAGAAATAATACTGTCTCTAAATATGAATAACAAAACAAGATTATGGCATTAAAAGTTTATCACTTAAATAAACTAGGTCAAATTGGTTTTGTTGTTAAACTAATCTTTCCATATTTTTTCATGGCACAAATTCACTGGTATTTTCCTTGCCTTAAGCCTAAATGTGGCATAACAGAAGACAAAATATAACATGTTCATGGGTAAATTCCTAAGGCTTCCATTCATCCTTGAACATTTTTCCTTACCTTAAAATATGGATATTTCTTTCTTGTTCACCACAAAACATGTTTGTTTTTTTTATTTTATCACTACTTAAACATTTAGCCTAGCAGCTTATTCTGCTATTTTATCAAAATTTAAGTATGAGTATGTGCAAGTTTATACACAAAGTGGTAGCAGTGCTGGCAAATTCTTGGAAATTCATGTGCCTAATAAAAAGCACATTTTATATAAACAAACTTTGTTTAACCTTGTTTCAAAACATTTTTATTACTGTGACAAATGTGAGCTAAACAGAAAAACTATTGAGTATATGCAGTGTATATGCTGAAATTATAGACTCTTTAAAACTGTTGTGATATTTGTGTAATCTAACAAAGCTGTCATAGGAAAATGACACAGCTCTGGGATTACTTCAGTCAACAAGTATTCAACTGGATAATCAGGAAACTCTGCCATTAACTATATGACTCTGGGTGAGTTATTTATACTCTTTGGGACTTATTTTTAACATATATAAAATGGATGTGTTGTGTTATGTGATTTTATAGCTCTAGCTCTAAAATTCTAGAAGAAAAATTATAAAATCCAGTTATTTCTACTGAATTGATACAAGCATTGTTAGAGAAAACAACAGTCTATTTTATTAAATTCATCATCAAAATCAATGCCATAATATGCACAGTGTCATTACAAATACATAGTTCAGGAAATATGCTCCCTGAAAAAATTCAACTTACTTAAAATAATAATTTTGAAGATTCAAGAGAAGTAAAAATATATTGATAGAGTGACCTTAGTACTAAGCATATCATTGTTGCTATAACTCACTGAAAAATTTATGAGAAAAAGTTAACCAACAAAGGAGTTTCTACAGTTCAATTTGAAGGCTTTATTACTTTAGCATATTTCTCTGAAGAATATCAATGAGGAATTTATATTGGAAATTATTAATTCTGGAGAAAGAGCATCTGGCTATCTGTCAGAAAAATCAAATGTGCTGATTCCTATCAATAAATCATTATTTTTATAGTTAAGGCTGCATTGTAGCTGAAAAATACCATATATTAGAGAATCACTGAATTATATGAACTTTATTTCTGAATCTTCTGAATCTCTGAACACAAACACTTTAAATTTATTTAATCCTTTTTCTTCCCATCAATGATAAAAGTGCCTTCCTCATAAATTTCAAATTCAGGTAACTAATTACTTTTAAAAAAAGACACCAAGGAAATGAACAGGGACAATAAAATGCCTGTGGAATTTTTGGTGGTCTTATTTTATCTATACTCATGTTATATAGAAAGTATGTTCTGCTCACAAATGACCAAAACATCTTAATTCTCTTCATGCTCACATTTAATTTTTAAAAAGTTAATTTTTTCTCTTTTGTTCTAAAGGCAGCTCAGCATAGTATTCATCTATTCTAAGAGTATTTTTCATTAGTTTTATGTGATATTTTTCATTCCCCATCTCACACTAGTATCTTTAAAGACTAAATGATTGTCAATCTAACTGGGAAATAAAGGAGAACTATGCTAATTACTCGGGTAATATTACTCACTTTCTTATATCAAATTTCCTACTCAATTATAGTCAGAGAAAGTTTGTTCTGGGCTCCTGAGGAATGAAGCATTAAAAGAGAACCACCATTTTTGATCACTGTGAAATTAAAAAGTCTACATCAGAGGGGTCTGCACAATTATTTGGTCCTTCCCTCTGCTCTGCCACACCAAGATAAGAAAACCAGAAGAGAAAAGATATTTTTATCTATGATTGCTATATCAATTTGGAGATTATTTGGTAGTCTGGTATACTTTGGTATTCCATTTGATTTTTAAAAAATATTCATAATCAAAGAAGCTCCAACTTGTACAAGCTTTTCTCAAAATAACTATCTAGAACATTTTTGAACCATAAAATGTTGGGCAAATACTTTATACTTTGTTGTATTTTTCTATGTATCTAAATTACCTGTTGCAGTTTAAAAGTCTTAGACTGGTTGTACCCCTGACACCTAGTATTTTGGGGACTTGTTTCTGTCTTCTGAACTGAAGGAGAAGGGGAAGGGATAAGCACTTCGATGGATAATTTTATTAAAGGGAAGTGTTAGGGGTAACAGGAAGAAAAAGACACCACTAGAAGGCAGTGTTTACTGGTCATGGAAGAGACTCAGAAGCAGAAACTGATTGACAGAACCAAATATGGCAGAAATTAAAAACAATGGGGAACCATTAAATGGTCATTATGGGTAGCACTAAATTTCAGATTTAGGGTAGTAATGAAGCAGACCTCAGGAACACATTCCAGTAGTGAAAGAGCTATAAGAAAGAAAGAGATTGCATAGTACCTAGAAGGAACAGCAGAGGCTTTCCTTCTTTTGTTTTAAATATTAAAAAAATAGCAATTTTATGAAAAGTCTTTATTGAGAAAGAACCTGAAAATAGCAGATATAACACTGTAAGTTTGGCAATGAGTTTCAGAAGTAGTTGGAGGAATGGACTTCAGAATTCAAGTTGAAAACTTAGAAAAATAACCTCTTCATCTAGACCAATGTTTCTCAAACTGTGGACTATATAGACTCTCCCTACATGAGATCACCTAGGGAATTTTACTTAAAATACAGATTCCTGTCCCTAGCATGGAATTATGAAATTGGAATTTCTGGGGATGAGTTTTAAGATCCCCAGATGATTCTTGTGCGTTAACATAAAACCCACAGATCTAGAAAATGGAAAAGACTAAGAAAATAGATTGAAATACAATGTTATGCTGAGGTGATTCCCTAGAATATGTAATGGAGGATATCCTAAATGTTTCAATCCTTGTGGCCAAGAAAGTAAAACTGCTTGAAACCAAGGATTTTAGGGACTTGGAAAAGTGGGAAGGTTCTCACGACTGAGTGTGGAAAACACATTTGGCATGGGTGTTGGAAGACTGGGAGAGCTGGCATTTATATTTAAACATAAACCTAATATAATTTAAATACAGTTTTTGGATCATGTGCTATTTCAGATCACCTCTGCCACTAGCGTCCTCCGTGTCTGTCTAATCCTGACCCCAATATAGATTAGGACTACACATGGCTGTGTCAAATACCAAGGCCGCAGCCACGAGGAATGTCATTACCATACTGGGCACAGGAGGCAAAGACGACTATCATAGTGTAGACATGCCAGATTTGGAGATGAAGGAATAGTTTCCAGTTTCAAGGATTGAGTGACATGGGCATACTGATACACACACACACACAGTCTCTTCCAGGTATTTCTAGCAAACAAGGTGGAAAAAATACACATGCGCACGCACACATGCACACACACACACACACATATATGTTGCACTTTTTTCAAAAAGAAAGCACAAACCACAAATCTTTTTTTTTTGTTTTGTCACCTATAGGAAATATTTATTAGTCAATCCAGAAAAATTACAGCCACCCAATAAATAATAAGCGAAAATGCAGTTGACTTGTCATTT
This sequence comes from Mormoops blainvillei, assembly GCA_004026545.1. Taxonomy (NCBI): domain Eukaryota; kingdom Metazoa; phylum Chordata; class Mammalia; order Chiroptera; family Mormoopidae; genus Mormoops; species Mormoops blainvillei. Next base: position 38,459 of record PVJD01007829.1, read on the forward strand.
CTGGTTATTAAGTTGGTTCTCTTATGTTTCTAACTTTAGGACGTAATGCAAAAAATTATACGATTCCTTTACCCCTTTCCTGCTTCCCCAGGTTTCACTCTTGCTTACTATTTTAGGTTTTAAAAAATGCCTATGTAATAAAAAAAAATCCTCTAAAAAAACCCATCCACCACTTTCTTTAAATCCCTATTTGTACAGCAAGTCTGACCTCTCTCAAGGTTCTGGGTCCTCTACTCATTTAGCTGGCCAGCCCTACAAAGGACATAATATATCAGTCTTAAACTAGACCCATATTTAATTACTCTATACTCTGTATGATTTTTTTTCTCAACATGAAACTGTAAGGTCTGAGTCACCCCTCATTGTCTGGCAGTTGCTTAATTGGTATACTTGGTGTTGGAAGATGCCAACTTTCTAACGTTCACATATATCTTTTTGAAAAAAAATTATGAAAAGGGTTCCCATCGCATGCAGGTTTCTTTGCTTGCTGTATCATCTTTACTTTTCCTCAAAATGCAGACTTCTGAATACTTCTTCGGCAACTCAGCAAATAAGTCAAATGCAAAGAAACTCCAAATCATTAAAAATAATGCCCCAGTGACCAAAGCTGCAGTGAACTATTCACATCTCTAAAAATTTGACATTTAAAAAAATTGTAAAGGGATATTGCTTTTTTGTTAGATTTCTTACGATTTAGAACTGGATATTTGGGGATGGGGTAATTATGTATAATTTGTTAAGATGAGGACCTTCACAATGAGATATAAAATTACTCCTGCATAATAAAATTTTAGAAATTGTCAGAAGTTAAGGACTTTATGAGACTTCAATGAGGTCTATAAAATGAGGTCACACATCAATGCTTGGTTATGTGTCTCATTCCTACTCCTTCATTAAAAATCAACCTTGTCTCTCTCCCCTCCACACCATCATAACCCCCAGAAAACTATTATTCCACTGAACTGCACTGTAAAGTTTGCAGCCTTTCTCCTTACCTTCCCTGCTCTCATCAAGTTCTTATGTCCCTGGGCCATGGCCAGTCAGTTAATCTGGGCCATTTCCCCCCATTTTTTTTTGGTATGGCAAGAAAACCTTTTCGTCTTCTTCCTTGGGTTTGGAAAGCCCTGCTCTATCATTTCTATGATGTCCTTCCACCGCTCTCTCTAGTCGAGTTTAGAAGAACTTGTTTCAGTTTCCCCATCTGTGGTTTCACACATTTGCCCTAGTTTGCTTTTTTCTCTTTCTCCCACCATACACAGAGAATGTTGCAGGAGGCTATCATTTCATTCATTGTTTTAACACTTTTATTTGGGAGCAAATCTAGTCAGAATATGAATGTTCTGTTCAGAAAGGAAACCACCAATTGAGGTCTACATACTCATGTATGCACTGGGTACATGCAGTATGGAAAAAGATTTAATCATTTAACATTATGTGATTTTATTTTATGAAGTTTCATCAATAACCACAATGCTAATATTTGTAATTAAGCATGTTTATTTAAAGGCTAAGAGCAATTTGCTAAAATGTTATCCCCATGCATCACCTTCTGCTCCATACCATTCTAGTGTAAAATTATTTAGGTGAGGCTTGGGGGGTGCCCTATTTTTGAGGGGGCAGGCATCTGCCATCATCAAGAAGACAATCTTTAAATGCCAAATATGAATAAAATTAAGGCACTACATCTTACAATAGTCCTATAACATCAAGATTAGTATTTAGCTTTTTCCAAAGCAAGATCGTTACTGTACATGCATGCTTATTGTCTATCGGAGTGTCCAGGGGCCCTCTGCATTCAAGAGGGGGTTCGGGTGAAATGCCAATATAAAAAGAGAACTTAAAAAACGGATTTTGTCTGGGTCCAGTATCTTCCAGAAACCAGATGCCAATCAAATAAATGGTGCTGCTAAAACAATAAGTTTAGTAATAACAATGGCAAGAATAGCTCACCAATCAATTATAAGTTTGGAAGAAAGCTAAGCATTTGGAAAAAGGAGAATCCACAAATTAAAACCACAAAAAAGGGCTAGATCTCGTTAGCTACTGAGAAAGATACTTTTGTTTTTAAATAGGGGTCTGCAGAATTCACTTCTTCGAGCAGCGCTGAGTTGTTTCGCTTCCGCAATACTAAATCGGCAAGTGTGTTCAGGTCCTTTGCCCATTTTTTAATTGTGCTAAGGTTTTAGAAAGTGCTTTTAGAAAGCCAGAGAAATGAAACTCCAATGCTTTAATTTTCTAGCCAGCTGTCACCTACAAAGTAAAGTTCATTCCTCAAGTGGACATCTCTGCTGTCAAAAAAAAAAAAAAAAAAAAGAAAAGAAAGAAAAAGGAAACCACGACTGGGGGAAGGGGGTGGTGACAGGGAGGAGTGCTTTCTGGAAACCATGCTTCTTCGCCCTCTTAGCCCTCTCCTAGAGCCCAGATAGGGCAGGTACAGAAGCTCCGCTAGACAAAACCGGCCACATGTAGAAAACACCCCGCTGTTTAGGGCCAGCATAAGCACGACCTATTCTCCCTCCTCCGCCTTCCCCGGCCCCTTTGCCTTTCCTTGAGTTTGGAGCAGCCCGGGAGTCCAGGGGGCGCCTTTTCCACAAGCCCGCTCTCCACCCAAGCACCCGCGGTTCCGTCGAAGTTCTAGCCTAGTCTAGCTTTTGGACATCTGTCGCCTCCCCGGGTGCTCAGAACCCAAAGAAGAGAGCACTTTATGGGCGATGGGTCTCTTCTACTCACCGGCAAGTGACCCAGATCCGTGACCTCCTTGTCCCTCCAACCCCCAGGTCCCGCCATGACTTCGATCTGAATGGGAGTGAGCGACTGATTTAGGCACACTCCGGGTGTCTGACGTGGAATCAGTTAAGAAGTAGAAGAAGTCGGGGAAGAGAAGGGAAAGGACCGGGGAAAGGGGAGGAAGAATGGGAGAGCGGGATTTGTGGCGTGGGAGACAGAGGAGGGAAAACTGGAGGGAAAGGAGCTAAGAGTGGGAGGAAGCCGGAGTTTGAGAGGCGGGGAGGCAAGTTTGGCTAAGGTGAGAGAAGAGCCTTAACTTCCGTCTCCGAGACCAAGAAGCTAGAGGGACCAAGAAGCTGGAGGGGTGCTCTGCTAGCGAGAGCGCAGCGTCTGCCCCGGCAGGGTGCGTCTCTTTCAGGGTGGGGAGGGGGGCGGTGAGAGGAGGTGGGGGCCACCCCCGGGAGCAGCTCGAAGGGGATTGGTGCAGCGTCACGTCGCCAGGTGGGCAGCCGCGCGCCAGGGAGGCGGGCTGTGGCGGGGCTCTGGAGGAGGGAGGTGCTGAAGGTCTATAACGGTTTGGGAGCCAGCCCCTCTCGGCCTCCCCCGCCCTCCTACCCCCTCCCATCTCCACCCCAGGCCCGCCGCCCCCACTCCTGCCCCCGCCCCCGCCCCCGCCCCCGCCCCCGCCCCCGCTGGCGAGTGTTCCGCAGGAAACTTTTTCAAGGCAGCTGCCAGCCCCGGAAAACCGGTCTGGACCCGCAACTCTCCCAGTCTGGGCTCCACAGCTCTGCCACATTTCAAACAGCCCGCGCCCCCATCTCCCCAGAAACACTTGGAGACTTTTCTACTTGTCTGTTTACTCTTCTATCCCTCTGATTTTATTTTTCCATTTATTGCAAAAATTTATCAAGTTAAATAAGGAAATTTTGTGCCAACAGGCTGAAACAGACCTAGGGAGACCCTGTGCGGGCGGGGAGAGAGCACCAAATACGCTGCAGGGTACCACAGCTCGGCTTTGAAAGCCTCTAGCCCAGGAAACACTGCAGGGCCACTGTGAAGTCCCCTTGAGGCGGGCCTCATCTCTTCTGGCCCTGAGCTGATTGGTACCAGGCCCTGGCCGCTCAGTCGGAACCGCACTTGTTAAAGGTGCTGAAGATTAAGAGAGATAAAGTCTCTTAAGTTCCGGCTATCCAGGTCCTAGGTTTGCAGTTCAACGCGCTTGCCATGCAGAAAGTCTCTGCGTCCTTCCTGGCCCCCAGCTTTTCCACTGGGTTTCATTCATTCGTTCATTTGTTGCAAAACTTTTCCATGCACCCAGGCTCTTCGCCTCCATTCTCCCACAAAGCGCAGAGAGACCGAGACAAGGATATAAATGAATCTGACAAATGAGATTCACATTTTTTAAGACTTTATGGGAAAGGGAGCCTGTGCGTAAAACTAAAAGCATTCTAAACACTTACACTGCGAAGAGCACTTTAGTAAAATGTCCCGAAGCTGATTACTTTCCCTGCAGCTCACAGACTGTTCGCACACTTGCAACTGGGCACTCCGGGTTCGAAAATGATGTAGGGTGTTTGGTTCCTTTTTCTTTCTTTTTTAATTAAGAAAAAGTTTATCTCCTCTAGGAAGATTTGCCTAAATAATTCTTCTTAACGACCTGTAGCTCACCATTTCTGACCCACTCTTCTAACTTTTGTAATTATTATTTTTACGTATTGATGGATTTTGTTTATTTCATATCTCTTTCAACTTCCGAGTTTGACCTCGTTACATTCCTTAACTTCCAGGCTCGGTGAGCTCTGTAACGACCATGGCCTGTCTGAGGAACCAGGTCTGGCTAAATAAAGAAAATCTGTTAATGGGTGTGGAGAAAACCAACTACCACCTCTCCACAAAAAGAAATTTGGGTGTTCTGGATTGAATTTTTAAAGTTACTTCAAAAACTAATACAGAAATTATATTTTACAAGAACTCAAATCTCAACAGCTCCATGGCACAAAATCTTGTCCTTTTAAAACAGTGAAAGAATTCCTGGATGATTATTAAACCTCTTCTGTATTTTGCTAAATGCGAGTGTGAAAATAATATTTCATAACCACAAATGGGCAGGTGAGCTAGTTAATAGAAAGTTACACTTTTATAAACACATCTAGTTTTTAGAAATGAAGACATGGAGTCATGAAATACAACATTTAGAGGAATTCTGAGATAATTTTTGCTATAGGGAAGAAGTATTCATAAGTTAAGGCTCTCTTTTTTTGACAATGTGGTTTGCTGAAGGTAGAATGTAGGGAAATGCCCTGTGCCCCCCCCCCCATTGCAGAGATTGTTTTAGCCTGTCTAAGGGGACAAGTCCAGACCAAGCAAAAGAATCCAGGCTATACAATTGGTCTCTCTAGTTGCAAGGCTTCCTTGGAGTCTAACAGCTTCATGACTCAATAGAGATTAGCCACTATGCAGGTTTGGACCCCATGGAGTGGGGAAAGGAAGATTAGGTGTTTGACTGGAACTTGACAGAGAACCTACACATTTTTACAGTTATATTATTTTCAATGAAAAAGGAAGCAAGGAAGATCATAGAAACTGTGTTTTGTAAACTGGCATTATGGGGATTTTTGTGGCCCACTTGGGGAAGGTCAGTCCAGCCAGCAGACCAGAAGGCAAATAGATGGCTTCCAAGCATTGGGCTCAGTCAGTCCCAAAAGAAATCTTGAAATTGGGTACTTATTTCCAACTTCAGCACTTCTTTTCCCTTCACCACCACAACCATCACTTCCCCTCCCCTCTTCCAAAGGGTTTTTTCTTTCTTTCTTGACCTCAAACTGCATAAAAATAACCCTGGTCCATCCAGCTTATCGGAACTTGTCAGACTATGTTTTACCCAGAATTAATTTCTCTGCCAACACTCTATGTCCCATATTTATCCCATCCCTTTCTCCTCCATTCCATTCTGTTATCCTAACTTCTTGAGTGCTTATTAATGTTTGCTGGTATTTTTTAACAGCTAAAGTTTATTGAAAGCTTGCTATATATTCTGGACTAAGTGTGTTGTGTATGTTATCTAATTTAATTTTGTTGAAAATTCTTCCAGGTTCTTAATTAGCTCCATTTCATAAGCAAAGAAATTGAGGCACAGAGAGATGAAGTACCTTCTCTAAAGCCTCACAGCAAGTAATTGGAGGAGCCTGGCTTCCAACTCAGGCAGTCTGACTCCAGAGTCCACTTGTCAATGGCTATTGAAGGGCCGGTGCATATTTTGAGACTGTGTGAAGAGGAGCCAAATTCAAAAAAGCCTCAGGGTAAGTGAGATCAGATGACATTAGCTAGGCCCCTGAGCTATCCAGCTCCTCTTTCCACCTTTCAGCCTTCAAGCCCTCCTAACAGAAATAACAAGAGCTTTATAAAAAGAAATGGAACCCAGTTATAGCCCAAGAGTAGACAGTGACCTGCCTGAGCAAAGATTACCAAGTGGATCACCTCACAGGGAAAAAATGGATTTCAAGCTTAAAAAACTTCCAGAGGGAAAAAGCCCCATCAATTTTCAGTGCTTTAAAATTATTAAAATCCATTCCCTTTCCTTTCAGAGAGGTTTTGTTTTGTTTTGTTTTGTTTTGTTTTGTTTTGTTTTGTTTTGTTTTGTTTTTGGCTGAGAACAAACCTTATTCAGTGAAGACCTGAAGGAGGTTGTGTTTTTTAAGAAATCATGCTTAACAGACCTGAGATGTTAATATTAAGTGGCAAGGTTATAGTCAGTTAGCTCAGTTGGTAGGTGTACAATAGACGTGGTACCAAGGGTATAGGTTTGATCCACCAGAGGTCCAGTGGTCATCTCTCCACAAATTTCTCCTTGATAACACCACCCCTCTGTACAACCAGCCATTCTTTTTGGAAAAACACCTCTAAAATCAGTACTTATGTCTCTGTATACATAGAACTGTACATTCATTTTTCATATAAATTACTAATCACAATAATATGGAGAAATTATAATGCAAGAACATGTGTATGTTATGAAAAATATAGATTGAAAAGATTCTAGGGTGCTTTTTCTTATTTTTTCATTTACACATTTATGATTGGCAATATATATTATAGACATTTAAAAATGAATCTCATAAAATGCTTCATTAAATATTTATTAAGCACTTATATAAATAAAAAGTTCCATCATTTATTGGTTTTCCTGTACCTTGACAAGTCATGTTTAAATATGAGTACAGTATCATGCAAACTTCCATTAGGGCAAGTTTGCTGTCTACATTACTGATCCTGGGTGTGGATAGTGAAATAAGGTTATATAGTAATCCTCTTGAAAATATATTTTTGCACATTTATGATTGCAGCCACTCCAGGTCCAATATCTCCCATTACACCTGTGAGGGACTAGAGCAGCTTATCTCAAAGAGACTCAGGAAGTCCTTATTGAGGGAAGAAACTCCTTTGGGAACCAATGGGCTACAGAACCTTCTTAAGGATTTCTTTATTATTTATGGAGACACCTTTGCAACTGTAGAATTTCTGCCACAGTCCCCAACACCTTTGCCACCACTTCTTTGATTTTTTACATGCCATTCTTCTGGGAACAAATCAACAAGCTACCTGATAATTGTCAAACTAAAGGTCATGAAGTGCACCTTCTGACCATAGTCTGCAAAGCTTCTGTCACTTGTTATGGAATGCTCTTAAGCCCGGCATGATTTGAGCTATGCTTGTTTCTAAAATGGGGCCTGGGAAATCTGATCCTAGCTGAACACAGGTCTCGTTGCTATTGAAAACTGGAATGCTACTCTATAAAAAGATAATTGTTTATTAAGGGAACTAAAACATGGGAATTAAAACCAAGAGTAAGATACATTTCTGACTTTGGTAATGGGACTTCCTTTTTTTCTCAGTCTTTTCATTCTTTGGAGGCCATACAATCCTAGTCCTGGAATTCCCAACCCAGCAACTTCAGGGTAAACACACTCCTTCATCCTTTACAAATGCGAACAGGAGCGCATTTATCTTGATGCTAATGAATCATATGCTTCAAGACACCTCACTTGCACTTCTAAGGTCCTGGAAGTGGCCTTAGTTATTCTGTATTGATAACTTTACATTCTTTTTTGAAGTCAGCTTCCTAAGTCATAAAAGCTTCAGATCCAATGAAACTTGTATTTGACTATGAATGAATAATGCATAGAGAATGTACTAAAGTTGAAATATGCATGTGTTTAATCTCCATAATATCACTGAGGCTTGAGAAAATAAGTTCTGATTAGCAATCCACAACTAGATAGTATATATTTTGAAAAGAGAGAAAAAAAAAAACTCATAGAAGGAAAAAAATAGCACTGAGCTTTAAGAAATTTTCATTATGTAGAAAATAATACAGTACATAAGAAGAATGGATATTATTTTGACTAAGGATAAAAAGGAAGAGGAAACACAAGTGATATCATTATGGGAGTATGCTACAGACTGATGGCAGAAACTATACAGGCAGTACTTTTTCCTAAGTGCAGGTCACAATACCACCACTAGGGGAGGCAGTAATAATGATAGAGAACATATTTTTAATATATTATTGTATTAGAAAAATTTACAAAATTGACATATCCTCATTGTGATAAGTAGAAAAATTCAAAGGTTAGTGCAGAAAAAGGTAACAATCTATAATTTCTCCACCCAATCCCACACCACCAACACCACACCATCCTTCAGGAGGTTAACAATTTGGTGCATATCTTTCTACAGCATTCTCCATGACCAAATACTTTATAAAATACACACACACATGTGTGGTTCAGTCTCCTTATTATTTTGTTATATTTTATTGCTTTAACAAAAATGAGACCATACAATATATATTAACTTGTAACTTAACAGCCTATATCAATAATCTGTTTCCAGGTGAAATATATAGATATAACTCAATCTAAAATTATTTTCTTAGAATTTTTCTAACACAAAAAAACAGAATCTGATAAGTCCTTGAATTTCCATGCTGATGATTTCATTTATTAGAAGATAAAAGAATCAATAAGAAAAAACTGCTACTCTTATTTCTGAGCAATGATAGAAAAGCTAGTTGGCGATCCAGAAATTATATGTAACATATATATATATAATTATATATATAATATATAATTTGTATATATGTAATTTATGTATAATTTATATATAAATTATAGAAATATATATTTCTTGATATACATATATATCTTGATATGTGTGTATCAAGAAATATGATTCTTTTTCATAGTTCTGTTTTGTAGAGAGGAACATACACACACACACATATACAGAGAGTAAAGAATGTTCTGAGAGCACATTAATTCAACAAAAATTATTGCGATACACTACACAATAGTAGAGGAGGGGAGAGGAGAGAAGATTGATATGGTGTACTCATCTATTGTGCTTAGAGGCAAATCTTCAGGTTCATAAAAATGACAGACTTAAATTTTTTTCTTGTTTTGCCTTATTTATCATTTTATTTGCTTTAATTATTATTATTTTTATTATTCAAGTACAGTTGTCTCCATTTTCCCACCACTACTTTCCCCCATCCCACCCACCTCCACCTCCCACCCTCAATCCTTCCCCCCTTTGTCTTTGGCCATGTGTCCTTTATACATGCTCCTTGATGACTCTTCCCCTTCTTTCTCCCATTATCCCTCTCCCATTTCCACTCTGGTTACTTCTGTTTATTCATTATTTCAGTGTCTCTGGTTATATTTTGCTTGCTTGTTTGTTTTGTTCATTAAGTTGCACTTATAGATAAGATCATATGGTATTTGTCTTTCACCTACAGACCTTTTATTTTAAAGCAGCCCTACAGATGTGATTATAGTGGTCTTTGGAACATAGGAGTATCACCAGTTTGAAAACGGAAAATTTAAATTCTCAAAACATGACAAAAAGATAGATTCCAGAAACTATAGACCAGTAAACGTGATATTGGTCCTAGGGGAATTCTCACAAAATAGTATAAAGATGGCTCTTAAGAGATGCTTCCCAGGAGCAAGCAGGTGTACACTAATAATGAACCATGACAAACCAGCTCATTTTATATTTTGAATGGTGTAATATCAAGCCTTCAAGTTACCCCCAATCAACCAGGTATCTTGTTATTCATGACATTATTTTGTGCGCTCTCCTTCTGCAGTGAATCAGGGCTGGTCCTGATGTGACTGATAGAATATGATGGAAGTGATAATGTATGACTTAGATAAAGCTAGGTCACAATAGACATTGAAGCATCTAGCTAGGTCTTTCAGATTGTTTACTTTAAGGGAAGTCAATGGTCAAGGTTTGAGGACACTGAAGCAGCCCAGCCTGCAGTGAGACCTACATAAAGAAGAACTGAGGCCTAGGAAAAGGAGTCAATACCATTTTGCCAATCATGTGATGGGCCACTTAGGAAGTGGATTTCCCAGTTTTATGTAAGCCTTAAAATTATAGCAGTCACAGGCAATGTCTGACTGCAACTTTATGACAGACCCTGACCTAAGCCATTCCCAAATTCCTAACCTATAGAAAAGATGAGAGAGCCTTGACTGGTGTGGCTTAGTGGGTTGGGCATTGTCCAGCAAACCAAAAAGTCGCTGGTTCGACTTGTCAGGGAACCAATCGATGTTTCTCTCCTTGTCTTTCTCCTTCCCTTTCCTTTTCTTTAAAAATAAATAAATAAAATATTTTAAAAGAATAGAAAATATGAGAGAGAAGGAAATATTACTATTTTAAATCACTAAATTTTGGGATGCATTGTTACAGAGCAACAATAACTAATCAAATGAGTTGTTCACCAAATAGATCAGGATACTACTGTAGCTACTAGGTTCTTATTTCAGCAAAGGATTTTTATAATATCCTCTAAGACATGGTAGACATATGTGGGCTGGATAAAGCACAGACAGGCATATTCATGACCAGTTTGAAAAAAAAAAACAGTTGACTAATGAATCAATAGAAAATTGGAGAGAAGTTTTAGTATTGGTACAAGGTTGTATTGAGCACTTGAGAATAGCACTGTCTAATAGAACATTCTGTGGTGGTAAAAATGTTCGATAGCTGCATTGTCCAATATGATAACCTTAGGAAGGACGAGTTTGAGTACTTAAAATGTAGCTACTACAACTTAAGAACTGAATTTTAATTTTATTTAATTTTAATTAAGACAAATTTATGTTTATATAGACACATGTGGCTAATGGCCACTGTATCAGACAGTGAAACTCAATATGATTTAAGAAATCAGGTTTGTTAAAATTTGGATAGAAAAATAAATAGAATCCTAAGGACAGAAACTAAAAGGAATGTGACAGAGATTTTCTGTGTTTGACTCTGCAATTTATTTATCAGTGGATTAGGTGAAAACATGAAAGATATTCACATAACTTTTCTTGATGATCCCAAATTGGAAAGAATTATTAATATATAAGTTTTTCCTGGGTATGGCACTCCAAGGTCAGAATGAGAAGGGGGTAGAGGTAGGTAAGTAATTGGGCTGAGACATAAGGTAGTTTTTAAGGTCAGTTCAAAGGAAAGTGTCCCAAGGCCAGGGCAGGGTAGAGGGAAAAAAAAAACAATAAATCAGACATATGTTTGTGAGGAAGTGAAGAAGATAAGCTGAGAAGATAGAATTGGAGATGAGACTGGAGCTGACAAGAAACTAGAATGATGAACTACCAGGGGGGTCATGAAAGGAAAACAGCAGGAGAGACAGGGAAGGGGGCAACTGAAATGAAGGAAAGAATAAGCACATATTAAGGCCAGTTCTCACTAGCTTCTGGCTGCTTTATTCCAACCGTTGTTTTTGCATGGGCTAGAGCATTAAAGTAGCAGGGACATTCTGTAGAGAATCAGAATGTGCAAAAGCCTGGAATTACAGTACTGAAACAACCCAATGACATTTTATAGATACAATTGTGAAACTTTGCACCTAAGTTTAAAAAGTAATCAGTTCCACAGCAGCAGGAGAAAGAAACTTAACTTTAAATGGCAATTTTAATCCAGTATTGCAGTGGTACCAGAAAGACCAGTAAAATACAGAAATCAAAGACAGTTTTATTAATTACATTCTATGCTACTTAAAAGTTTCTGAAGAGGTGTAATTAATTATTCCAAATAATTACATTTCAAATAAATTAAATAGTTGTGAAACTAGGGAAAGTAGACTGGTAGATAATTTAGAAATCATGACATTTGGAAAGTTTGAAGGACTGGTGATGTATATTCTCTTTTGAAGAGAATGTTTAGTTGAGGAACTGAAGTAGCTGTCTTCACTTATTTTTATTGGGAAGTCATAAGGAAGAATGATGAATGGATAGAGATACAAAAATATAAAACGAATAGCAATTAAGGAAGAATGTTCTTATATTGGACAGGCCAAGATGTTCATTCAGTTTTTTTTTTTTCTGTAAGATGGCTCTGGTAGCACAGACTAGTTTTTAATTTCATTCTAAACAGTTTTGTCAGATTGTATTGTGAAAGTTGTCATATCAGCATGCGTTCAAAAATCTCATCAAAACTGGTAAATGTTTGTCATTTCAAAAATTTATATGGGCCCATAAATGACCCTGAATAGCTGCACCAATTTTGAATAAAAAGAACAAAGTACATGTGATCACAAAACCTGACATCAAACTATATTGCAAGGCCACTGTAATCAAAACAGCCTGGTACTTGCATAAGAACAGACACATGGAACAGAATAGAGAGCCCAGAAATAAACCCATGTCATTATGGTCAATTAATATTAAACAAAGGGCACAGGAGCATAGAATGGAGTAAAAATAGCCTTTTCAACAAATGGTGTTGGGAGGCCTGGACAACTATGTGCAAAAAAATGAAACTCGACCACCAACTTACACCATACACAAAAATAAACACAAGATGGGTAAAAGACTTAAATATAAGTCATGAAACCTTAAAGCCTACACCAAAAATCTACTAGACCTAATAAATAAATTTGGCAAAGTAGTGGGATATGAAATTAATAACCAGAAATTGATAGCATTTTATACCAATAACAAACTATTGTATCAGAAAAAATTACTAAAAAATAATTTCATTTACTATTGCAACAACAAGTAAAAATAAGGTACCTAGGAATAAATTTAACCAAGGGGGTAAAAGAACAGTACTCTGAAAACTACAGGCCACAGAAGACTCAAATAAGTGGAGGCATATACTGTGTTCATGGATTGGAAGACTTAACATCATTAAAAGGGCTATTCTACCCAAAGCAATGTATATATTAAATGCAATTCCTTTTAAAATACCAATGGCATACTTCACAGAATTAGGACAAATACTCCAAAGATTTATGTAGAATGAAAATAGACCCCAAACAGCCTCAGAAATTGTACAAAAACAGAAGAAGAAAGCTGGAGGTATCACCACTCCTGATATCAAACTATGCTCTAAGGCTGCTGTAATAAAAACTGTCTGGTACTGACACAAGAACAGACATATATTTCAATGGAACAGTGAAGAAAGCCCAGTAATAAACTCATGTTCATGCTTATATGAGCAAGTTACATTTGACAAAGGTGTCAAGAGCATACAGTGTAGCAAAGACAGTCTCTTCAACAACTGGTGTGGGGAGAACAGGACTAGTCCTTGCAAAAAAAAAAAAATGAAACTAGGCCACCAAATTACATTATACACAAGAACAAACTCAAAGTGGATAAAAAATTAAACATAAGTCCTGAAACCATAAAAATCCTAGAAGAAAGCATAGGGAGTACAATCTCATATTTAATGTAAAAATATTTTGATGCTATGTTTCCTAATGCCTGGAAACAAAGCAGAAAACAAACAAATGGGGCTACACTAAATTAAAAAGCTTCTTTACAGCTAAAGAAACCATCAGCAAGATGCATAGAGTACACACTGTATGGGAGAACATTTTTTGCTAATGATATATCTGACAAGGTTTTGATCTCCAAAATACACAAAGAAATAATCCAACTCAACACCAGGAAGGCAAACAACCCAGTTAAGAAATGGGCAAAAGACCTAGACACTACTCCAAAGAGGACACACAGAATGCAGGTAGATGTATGGAAAAAATAGTCAATATCACCAATTCTCAGAGAAATGCAAATTAAAACCTCAATGAGATATTACCTTACACCTGTCAGAATGGCTACCATCAATAAATAAACAAACATCAAGTGTTGGTTGGGGTGTGGAGAAAAGGGAAACCTAGTGTTTTATTGTTGGGAATGCAGCCTGGTGCAGCCACTGTGGAAAATAATATGGTGTATCCTTAAAAAATTACAAATGGAATTCCCTTTTGAGCCAGAGATTCCACTTCTGGGAATATATCCCATAGATTCCAAAACACCAATACAAAAACATATGCACGCTTATGTTTATAGAAACATTAATTACAATAGCCAAGACTTGGAAACAGTTTAAGTGCCCAACAGTAGATGAATGGATAAAAAATGCTGTGGTTCATTTACGCAATGGAATACTATGCAGTAGTAAAAAAGTAGAAACTCTTACATTTTTCAATAATATGGGCAGACCTACATAAAATTATGCTGAGTGAATTAAGTTAGTCAGTGAAAGAAAAATACCACATGATCTCACTCACATGTTTAATCTAATGAACACAATAAACAAACAAACCAAATAGTTACTGAAGATCAGATACATAAAACAGACTGACAGCTCAAAGAAAAGAGGAGGGTAACAGGGTGAAAAACGGTGAAGATATTAACCAAAGCACATTTATGCACAACCCATGGACATGAACAAAAATATAGGGATGTTGTTGGGCTCTGAGTGGAGAGAGGTGGAGCTGGGTGGAGGTGGGGAAAGAGAAAAAGTGGAAACAACCATAACAGTTTAAACAATAAAAGTAAAGCCAAAACATGTAAAAAAGAATACAGCTAGAAAATGACAGAATGCAGAATCAAATACACAGCAGTGTGATTCCAGGACCAGTGCTCACTCTGAGAGATTTTCAGCCAAACAAGAAAGAACCATAACAGCTTTTTCTGATTTCTTTTGAGGGGGAACTGGCAGATTGACTTTTAGAGTTACATTTCTGTGACTGTTTAGTATAATATGCTATCACATACATTATCTCTTTTAATTTCCACAAAAACTATGAGGCAGGTGTTAGTATTCCCATCAATAACTCAAAACTTGATACAAATTACTTCTGAAGATATTTCTGGAATACTCATATCCTTACTTCTTTCTGTTATGCTACCTTCTATTCCTTGTGAAAAGTGCCCCTTGAAGTTAACACTCCTTGATTCAACTTTATTTCTTCCTCTTTTTGAATGTTTACTCTCATTCCTTAATTATCATTAAAAGTGCCAACCAGGAAGATTTAGAAGGAGGCTACCATGACCTTAAAGGGGAGAAACTGGAAACTACAATGTAAGCCTGATTATGTAAGTTCTATTAGTTGGAAGAAAGATGTTAACATATGAGGAGGGATAGTTAATGTCTCCTGTAGCTTTTCACTTCATTTAGTTAAAAGGATAGCAGACAAAATTTCCCTTATTTAAGAGGCAAAGAGAACGTTTAAAACATTCACTGTTAGTCTTTGAATGCTTTAAAAATCTCAAAACGGTAGCTTTTCAAAATACAGACATTTTCTCACTTTTTATCTGAGTGCTTTAACTTATCAAGAATTAAATTCTAACCTAACCTCTGCTCAAAGTTAGGAACCATTTGGGGAGAAGAGGAATTTAAAAGATTTAAATACATTTCAAAGGAGAAATCAGATGAGTATTTTTTAATATTTTTTATTGTTCAATTACAGGTGTCCCGCCTTTTCCCCCATTTTTCTCTCCTGCCTGCCTCTTCCGCCCCTGTTCCAACAGTCAACCCCCAATAAGTTGTCCCTGCTCATGAGTCCTCTATTCATGTTCTTTGACATGTCCGTTCCCCTTCATTTCCCCATTACCCCCTCCCCCATCCCTAGTTACCCCCTCCCCTCTGATCACTGACAGTTTGTATTTTATTTCCATGTCTCTGATTCTGTTTTGCTCATTTATTTGTTTTGTTGATTAGGTTCCACTTACAGGTGAGATCATATGGCATTTGTCTTTCATCGCCTTGCTCACTTCACTTAACATAATACTCTCCAGTTTCATCCACACTGTCAGGAAAGGTAAGAGTTCCCTCTTTCTTTCTGCTGGGTTGCATTCCATTCTGTAAATGAACCACAGTTTTTTGATCTACTCATTTACTGATGGGCACTTAGGCAATTTACAGCACTTGGCTCTTGTAAATAATGCTGCTATGAATAGTATGGTGCATAGGTCCTTTAGAATTGGTGTTTCAGGATTCTAGGTTATAATCCCCACAGTGGAATCACAGGATCAAAAGGCAATTGTATGTTTAAGTTTTTGAGGACATTCCATAATGTTTTCCACAGTGACAGCACCAGTCTGCATTCCTACCAACAGCGTACTAGGGCCCCCTTTTCTCTACTACCTCGTCAGCACTTGTTTGTTGATTTATTAATGATAGCCATTCTGTCTGGTGAGAAGTGGTATCTCATTGTGGTTTTAATTTGCATCTCTCTGATGGTTAGCGATGTTGAGTATTATTACATATGTCTCTAGGCCCCCTGTATGTCCTCCTTGTGTCTGTTCAGGTCATTTGCCAATTTCTTAATTGGATTGTTTACCTTCCTGGTGTGGAGCCCTGTGAGTTCTTCACATATTTTGGAGATCAAACCATGTCTGAGGTATCATTGACAAATACGTTTTCCCATACGGTTGATTCTATTTTCATTTTGTTGGTGTTTTCTTTAGCTGTGCAGAAGCTTTTAAATGACATATAGTCCCCTTCATTTAATTTTTCCTTTATATCCCTTGCCTAAGGGATGTATCAATTAAAATACTGCTGCTTGGGATATTCGAAATTTCCCTCCCTATGTTGTCTTCTAGGACTTTTAGGGTGTCATGATTTATATTTAAGTCTTCTGTTCTTCTTCAGTTTATTTTGGTGTATGGTGTAAGTTGGCGGTTGAGTTGCATTTTTTGCGTGTAAGTGTCCAGATTTCCTCACACCATTTGTTGAAGAGGTTACTTTTATTCCATTTCAAGTTCCTTCCCACTTTGTCAATATTGATTGACCATAGAGACGTAGGTTTATTTCTGGGCTCTCTGTTCTGTTCCATTGGTCTTTGTGCCTGTTCTTATACCAGGATCATACTGTTTTGATTACAGTGGCCTTGTAATATAGTTTGATATCATGTATTGTGATCCCTCCTACTTGGTTCTTTGTAAAAATTATTGAGGCTATGTGGGGTCAGTTATGTTTCCATAAAACATTTTTGAAATATTTGTCCTATATTCATGAAATATGTCATTGATATTTTGATAGGGTTTGTGTTGAATCTATAGATTGCTTTGGGTAGTATGGACATTTTAATGATGTTAATTATTCCAATCCATGAACGTAGTATGTGCATCCAAATGTTTGTGTCTTTCTTAATATCTTTATTCAGTGTTGTGTAGTTTTCTGAGTACAGGTCTTTTACCTCTTTGGTTAAGTTTATTCCTAGGTATTGTATTTTCCTTGTTCCTATAGTAAATGGGAATTTTTCCTAGTTTCTGATTCTGATATCTCATTGTTATTGCACAAAAATGCCTCTCATTTCCGAATATTAACTTTTTATTCCACTGTTCTGCAAAATTCACTTACTATGTAGAGTAATTGGTTGGTGGAGCCTATAGGGTTTTCTATGTACACTATCATGTCGTCTGCGAACAATAAGTTTTACTTCCTCCTTTCCAATTTGGATGCCTTTTATTTACTTTTCTTATCTGATCACCATAGCTACAACTTCCAAACCTATGTGGAATAGAAGCGGTAAAAGCACACACCTTTGTCTTGTGCCTGATCTTAGGGGGAAATCTTTTAGTTTTTGCTGGCTATAGGTTTTTTGTAAATGGCCTTTATTATGTTGAGGTATGCTCCCTTTTCTCACATTTTGCTGTGTTTTTATTATAAATGGGTGGAGTACTTTATGAAATGTTTTTTTTCCAAATATATTAATGCAATCATGCACTTTTTATCTTTCATTTGGTTTATGCAATGTATTACATTTATTGATTGTGCACACTGTACCATCCTTGCATTACCAGGATGAATCCCACTTGATCATGGTGTGTGATCTTTTTAAAGTATTGCTGGATCTGTTTTGCAAATATTTTGTTGAGAATTTTAGCATCTATGTTCATCAGTGATATTGACCTGTTGTTTTATTTCTTTGATGTGTCTTTACTTCGTTTTGGAAGTAAGATCATACTGGTCTCATAAGAAGAGCTTGAGAGTCTTCCTTGTTGTTGAATTTTTTGGAATAGTTTGAGGAGGATCAGGGTTAGCTCTTCCTTAAATATTTGATAAAATTTTCCAGTGAAACTGTCCGGTCCAGTGCTTTTATGTATCAGGAGTTTTTTTTCTTTTTTCTTTTTAAGTATATTTTATTGATTATGCTTTTACAGTTGTCCCATTTCCCCCCCTTTATCCCCTTCAGCACTGCACCCCCCACCAGCATTCCCCCCACGTCAGTTCATGTCCAGGTGATGTACATGTATGTTTTTTGGCTTCTTCATTTCCTAACTATACTTAATCTCCCCCTGTCTATTTTGTACCTACTAATTATGCTTCTTATTCCCTGTACATTTTCCCCCACTCTCCACCCTCCCTCTCCCTCCCAATAACCCTACAAGTAGTCTCCTTTCCAGTGATTCTGTTCCTGTTCTAGTTGTTTGCTTAGTTTTTGTTTTTTTAGTTTCTATTGTTGATAGTTGTGAGTTTGTTGTCACTTTACTATTAATAATTTTGATTTTCTTTTTCTTAGATGAATCCCTTTAACATTTCATTTAATAAGGGCTTAGTGACTATGAACTCCTTTAATTTGACTTTATCTGGGAAGCACTTTACGTGCCCTTCCATTCTAAGTGATAGCTTTGCTCGATAGAGTAATCTTGGACGTAGGTTCTTGCCTTTCATGACTTTGAATACTTCTTTCCAGCCCCTTCTTGCCTGGTAGGTTTCTTTTGAGAAATCAGCTGATAGTCTTATGGGGACTCCTGTGTGGATAATGGTCTCCTTTTCTCTTTCTGCTTTTAGGATTCACTCCTTATCATCAATCTAGGATAATGTAATTATTATGTGTCTTGGTGTGTTTCCCCTTGTGTCAAATTTCTTTGGGACTGTCTAAGCTTCTTGGACTTCCTGGAAGTCTAGTTCTTTCACTAGATTTGGGAAGTTTTCCTTCATTATTTGTTCAAATAAGTTTTCAATGTCTTGCTCTTCTTTCTCCTTCTGGCACCTCTATGATTTGGATGTTGGAACATTTAAAGTTGTCCCAGAGATTCCTAAGCCACTCATTTTTTTTTTTGAATTCGTGTTTCTTCAGTTGAATGATTGTTTCTTCCTTCTGTTCCAAATCATTGATTTGAGTCCCAGTTTCCTTCCCTTCACTGATGGTTCTGTGTATATTTTCCTTATTTTATTTTGCTTAGTCTTCACTTCCTCTATTTTGCATCTGTACTCAATCATTTCTGTGAGCATCCTGATTACCAGTGTTTTGAACTCTGCATATCTGATATGTTGGCTATCTTGTCATCACTTAGTTCTTTTTCTGGATTTTGATCTGTTCTTTCATTTGGGCCATACTTCTTTGTCTCAGAGCACCGGTTACATTGTAAGGGGTGGAACCTTAGGTATTCACCAGGGCGGGGCAACCCACTTAGCTGCAGTTGCAGTGCTGCATGTGGAGGAGAGGACAGAGAGGGAGCAATGTTACTTGCTCAGCTGTCACCGGGCTTTGATTCACTTTCCCTGATACCCACAAAAAAACTGGACCCTTCTAGTGCCGATCCCTAGGTGGGTGGATTTGTGTACATTCTGGGACCCCGTGGGTCTCTCCAGCCAGCTCTCTTGTGAGGTTAGGAGTGTCTCCTGCCACTGCAACCTCCACAGATTTTTACAACCAGAGGTTTAAGACTTTAGTTTCCCTCACTGGAACTCTGGGTTGCATGGTTTCTCTCACTCCCCAGTTATTCCTCTCAGCTATTCTGCACATGAATGTGGGACTGCATGGTCCACCAGCCACCACCTTGTCCACTTGCTCTATCTTCTTGCCATGTGTCCTCTTCTCCCTGCTTCCCATTTGTGCCCCTCCTACGGGTCTGGATAAATATTTCTTCTTTAAATCTTTGGTTGTCAGGCTTCCATACAGTTCGATTTTCTGGCAGTTCTGGTTGTTTTTCATTTTTAAATTTGTTGTTGTCCTTCTTTTGGTTGTGTGAGGAAGCGAAACTTATGTACTTACACATCCATTAGGTTAGAAGTTTGTGTGCCAGGAGTTTTTCTTAATTAGTGCTGCAATTTTACTAGCTTTTATTGGTCTATTCAGGTTTTCTGATTCTACTTGCCTCAGTTTTGGAGGATTATATGAGAAATTTGTCCAAGTCATCCAGGGTTTCAAATTTTTTGGTATAAAGTTGTTCATAGTAATTTCTTACACTCCTTTGTATTTCTGTGGTATCAGTTGTAATTTCTCCTCTTTGATTTCTGATTTTATTTATTTGTGTCCTCTCCCTTTTATTCTTGATCAGTGTGCTTAAATGTATATTGATTTTGTTTATCTTTTCCAAGAAACAGCCTTTGGGTTTATTGATGCTTTGAATTTTTCTTTAGTCTCTATGTCATTTAATTCTGCTCTGATCTTGATTATTTCTTTCCTTTTAGTTCCTCTGGGTTTGTTTCTTCTTGTTCCTCTAGTTCTTGTAGACGTTGGGTTAGGTTATTTGAGATATTTCTATCTCCTTTAGGTAAGCCTGTATAGGTATGAACTTCCGTCTCAGGACTGCCTTCATTGTGTCCCATAGGTTCTGGGTTGTGCATACATTTTCATTTGTTTCATTTTTTAAATTTATTCTTTGATCTCAAAGTTTACACATTCATTATTTCATAGCTTGTTATTTAGCTTCCATGGATTTGATTGCTTTTGAGTATTTTCCTTGAGGTTGGTTTCCACTGTCAAACCATTGTGATCTAAGGAAATGTTTGCTACGATTCCACTTTTCTTGAATTTGTTGAGGTTTAGTTTTTGTCTTATAATGTGCTCTATATTTAAAAATGGTTCATGTCCATTTGAATGGGATGTATATTTTGTTTCTTTGGGGTGAAATGTTCTGTATGTATCATTTAACTCTATTTCATCTAGAGTGCCATTCAGTGCCATTATGCCATTACTGATTATTTGTTTGGAAGATCTGTCCATTGTTGGCAGTGGTGTGTTAAATTCTCCTACTAAAATGTATTGCTATCTAAATATTTCTTGAAGATCTCCAATAATTTACTTATCTATTTGAGTGCTCCTATGTAGTGTGCATATATGCTTCAATATGTATATCTTCTTGATGGAATCTACACTTAAGTATGATGAAGTGAGCTTCTATGTCTCTTTTTATGGCTTTTGCTTTGAAATCTGTTTTACTTGATACAGGTATTGCTACCTCAGCCTTATTTCTCAGTCTATGTGCTTAGAATATTTTTTCTAACCCTTCACATTCAGTCTGTGTAGATCTTTTGTTCTGAGGTTGGTCTCTTGCAGACAGCATATATATGGATCATGTTTTCTTATCCAATCAGCTACCCTATATCAAAAAACTGCAAGCACACAAAAGCCCTGGTCCAGATGGTTTCACAGGAGAATTTTAACATTTAAGGAAGAGCTAATCCCTGTCCCTCTCAAACTATTCTAAAAAATCCAAGAAAAAGAAAGACTCCCAAACTCTTGCTATGAGTCCAGCATCATCCTAATCCCAAAGCTAGATAAAGTCACAACAAAGAAAGAAAACTACAGACTAATGTTGCCAATGAACATAGGCACTAAAACCCTGAAGAAAATATTGGCAAATGGCATCCAGCGATATATTAGAAAGATCATATCCATGATCCAGTGAGATTTATCCCAGCTATGCAAGAATGGTACAATATGGTACAATATTCACAAATCAATAAATGTAATACGTCACACAAAAAAGGAAAGACAAACATCACATGATCATATCAACAAATGTCAAAAAATTCTTTGATAAGGTACAGCACTCATTTATGATCAAAGCCCTCAGCAAAGTGGAAGTAGAGGGGGCATAACTCAACATATCAAAGACCAAATTCGAGAAACCTAGATCCAACATTATACTGAACAGGGAAAAACTAAAAGCTTTCCCACTAAGATTGGGCACCAGACAAGGTGTCTGCTTTCACCACTCCTATTCAACATAGTATTGAAGTCTTGGACACAGCAATCAGATAAGAAAAAGAAATAAAAGCCATCCAAATTGGAAAGGAGGAAGTAAAACTGTCCTTGTTGCAGATGACAGGATAGTGTACATAGAAAACCCAATAGAATCCAACAAAACAACTACTTGACCTAATAAGTGAATTTACAAAAACAGCAGGATACAAAGTCAATATTGAGAAATCAAAGGCATTTTTGTATACCGACAATGAAATATCAGAATCAGAACTCAGGGGAAAAACTCACACTTACTATAGCAACAAGAAAAATAAAGTACCCAGGAATAAACTTAACAAAGGGGATAAAAGACCTGTACTCAGAAAACTACACAACATTGAAGAAAGAAATTAAGGAAGACACAAATAAATGGAAGCATTTACCATGTTCATGGATTGGAGGAATTAACATCATCAAAATGGCCATACTACCCAAAGCAATTTATAGATACAATGCAAACCCTATTAAAATACCAATGACATATTTCACAGGTATAGAACAAACATTTCAAAAATTTATATGGAATCATAAATGACCCCGAATAGCTGCAGCAATTTTGAGACAGAAGAACAAAATAGGGGGGATCACAATGCTTGACATCAAACATGTTATAAGGCCACTCTAATCTAAATAGTCTGGTACTGGCATAGAAACAGACACACAGATCAGCAGAACAGAATAGGGAGCCCAGAAATAAACCCATGTCTCTGTGGTCAATTAATATTCAACTAAGGGGGCAGGAGCATAAAATGGAGTAAAAATAGCCTCTTCAACAAATGCTGTTGGGAGATCTGGACAGTTACATGCGAAAACATGGAATTCAACCACCAATTTACTCCACACACAAAAATAAACTCACGATGGATAAAAGACTTAAATATAAGTTGTGACACTATAAAAGTCTTAGAGGAGAACATAGGCAGGAAAATCTCATATATTCGGTGCAGCAATATTTTCACTGATATGTCCCCTAAAGCAAGGGATGTAAAGGAAAGAATAAAGAAATGGGACTTTGGCAAAATAAGAAGCTTCTGCACGGCTAAAGAAAACATCAGCAAAATGGAAAAGGAACCAACTCTATTGGAAAATATAATTGTCAATGATACCTCAGACAAGGGTTTGATGTCCATAATATATAAAGATCTCACACAACTCCACTCCAGGAATAGAAACAATCCAGGTAAAAAAAAATGGGATAAAGACCTGAGCAGACACTTCTCTAAAGAGGATATGCATTGAGCTCTGTGACACATGAAAGGATGCTCAGCATCACTAACCATCAGAGAGATGCAAATTAAAACCACAATGAGATACCACTTCACACCAGCCAGAATGACCATCATCAACAAATCAGCAAACAGCATGTGATGGCGAGGATGTGGAGAAAAGAGAACCCTAGTGCACTCATGGTGGGAATGTAGACTGGTACTTCCACTGTGGAAAAATAGTTTTGAATTTCCTCAGAAAACTAAAAATGGAACTGCCTTTTGAGCCAGCATTTCCACTGCTGGGATTATACCCTAAGAATCCTGAAACACCAATTCAAAAGAACTTATGCACTCCAATGTTTATAGTAGTACAATTTAAAATAGTCAAGAAATGGAAACAACCTAAATACCCAATAGTAAATGAGTGTATCAAAAATTATGGTACAGCCTGTCTGGTATATCTCAGTGGATTGAGCATTGGCCTGGGAACCTAAGGGTCGCCTGCTCAATTCCCCAGTCAGGGCTCCTGTCTGGGTTGCGGGCCAGGTTCCCATTAGCGGGAGAGCAAGAGGCAATCACACATTGATGTTTCTCTCCCTCTTTCTCCCTCCTTTCCACTCTTTCAAAAATAAAATAAATAAAATCTTTAAGAACAAAAAAAAATGTGGTACATTTACACAATGGAATACTACACAGCAGAAAGAAGAAAAAGAAGGAAAGAAAGAAAGAAAGAGAGGGAGAGAACTGCAACCTTTCTCATCAGCATGGTTTTACCTAGAGAGCATTATTCTAAGTGAAATAATCCAGATGGTGAAACAGTTACCATATGATGTCACCTATAAGTGGAATCTAATCAACAAAATAAACAAGCAAGCAAAATATAACCAGCAACATTGAAATAAAAATAAACTGACTAACCAGAAAGGAGGAGGGAGGGAGATACCAGGGGAAAAAGAGTGAAAGGGTCATCAAGGAACATGCATAAAGGACCCATTGAAAAATTCAAATGGGAGAGGGATTGAGGGTGGGAAGTGGGGAGTTGTGGGCCTCGAGGGGAGTGGTGGTGGGGGAAATGTTGACATGGGGATGATGGGATGTGGTACAGGGCAGAGGGGATAAAGGCAAGAAAAAAATGACACAGCTGTAATTGCATAATCAATAAAATATACAAAAAATAGAAAAAAAAAAGAAAATATCTGAAATCATAGAGAGGACCACATTGGAATTTGTTTAGGTAGCCTCTAGTATTTACCACTGTTTTTTCTTTCACGATCTCCCTCCGTTGATGTCAGATGTTGACCTCATCTCACCTTAGGCAGGTTGTTCAATACTTCCAGGGATCTACTGTCTGTGGCTGACTCCTTAGGTTGTTAATCTAGTCAGTCTAAACTCAGCAGTCAGGTTTAAACACCACATGTCTGGGCAGAATGCCTCCTGGTATTGGGGCTATTGTTTCCCCTCAGGCTTCTGCCACTTGGAGGGGAGTGGGCTGCCTGAACAGGATAGATGCTACTTTTGGGAGAATGATTCAGCACTGGTATTCCAGAGACTCTCAGTTCTCTCCCCAGAGGCTCCATCCCCAGTCTCTCATCATGTGTCTCTGGACCACTCTCCCCCTGCCTTTGCTGAAGCCTAGGTTAAGTGGCTGCAAATGAAAATTTGTGTGTTGGTCCAATAAATAGCTCTTTGCATCTCCAGCCATCCATCTCTGGCAGAGACAAACCCTAAGGCTTTTTGTAGCTGGTTGTTATCTGTGTATTTTTTGGGCTCTGGTGCTCTAGGCTGGAGATCCCAGCTTAGAGTTTAGACCCAACTGCTCCCAGGGGGATCCAACCAGCTGCTTAATTATCCCTCCGGTGCTGCTGCCTGTGGGTGCCCCGCCAGCCTTCTTGAGTCTCCACTGCATTCCTTCCTAGTCAGGTTGTGCTGAAGATGATTCTTCAGTCTGTCTGAGGTTGGTAGGCTTCTCTCTCACTGTTGTTCAGTTGTTTGTTATGGGTGATTTTTCCACAATTTAGTTGTAATTCCAGATTTTTCCCGGGGAGAGGCTAGTGAGACTTCCATTCATTTCTCCACCATCTTGCCAAATCCCAGATTCATTTTTCTTGTTGCTGTTCTGATTGAATTTTCTTCCTTGTGTTCTAAATCATTGATTTGATTCTCAGCTTCATCTACTCCACTGTTGATACTTTGTAAATGTTTTCCTTATTTCACATTTTTTTTTTAAATTTCACAAATAAAAATGTAACCTTTATTTCTGCCTGGGTCTTTTTTTATGCTGTTGAAGTTCCCAATGAGTTCCTTGAGCACCGTAACAGTCTGTGCTTTGAGCTCTGTATCTGATAGATTGGTCATATCCATTTTGTTTGCTCTTTTTCTGGAGTTCTGTTCTTTCATTTGGACCAGCTTATTTGTCTCCTTATTTTGGCAACATCCCTGTGTTTGTTTCTGTGTATTTGGTAGAGCTGATTTGCCTCTGTCTTACTGCCATGGTCTAATGCAAAGACACACACCTGTCAGTTGGATGGGTCAGAGCCTTAGGTAATAGTTTGGGTGGGGCAACCTGTGTGAACCAGTTTGATGCAGTATCAGATATGGTGTTGCCACTCTGTGGCTCTGTGTGTGAGAAAGGTCTCAGAAAAGGGACAATGGTTACAGCCTGGCTTCTGGAGTTTTGTCTGGGAGAAAGCTGACCCCTGGTGCTCATCCTGATGCCAGACACTTCAGTTTCTCCATTTATGCCTCTGGTGTCCTTTCAACTGCTGCCCCTGTGCTAGAGCCCAGAGGGACTGAGTTTGCATAAGTCCTAAGTCCATTGTGAACCCTTCAAGAGGAGATGCCTGAGAAGCCTGCAAATTCTTCCACTGCCCCAACCTTCACTGATTTTTATAGCTAGATGTTATGGGGAATTATCTTCCTGTCACTGGCACCCTGGGTTGGAGGGCTTGGTATGGGGCTGGGATCCCTCACTCCTGACATACCCTTCCTAATTTTTACCCACCACACATGAGTGTGGAACCTCCCATTCTGTGTCTCCATGTCTCTGCATCTCCACTCCTTCTATCTATATGAATAAATGTGACTTCTCAAATTCCTTGGTTGTTGTACTTCCATACAGCTTGATTTCCTGATGATTCTGGGTGATAGTTGTTTTGTAGTTGTACTATTTGCTGTGGTTGTGTGAAGAAGCAAGCCATGTTTACCTAGTAGATATGACCGAGGCATTTTGACCAAAAGTCAATAAAGACAGCTTTTTTTCTTCTCAATCTATATCCTTTTTATTTATTTTTCTTGTCTTATTTTATTAGGACTTCCAGTATGATGCTGAAAAGTAGTAGTAAGAGAGTATATACTTGACTTGTTTCTGATCTTATTGGGAAAGCTAGCTTCTAGTTTCTCACTGTTGAGTATGATGTTATCTTTAGGTTTTTCTGTAGATATTCTTTACCAAGTTGAGGAAGTTTTAATCTGTTTTTCATTTACTGTGATTTTTTTATGAACAGGTGTTGGATTTTGTCACTCATTTTGTCAATGGTGGTGATGACTTTATAGATAAATATGTTTTCTGCATCTGTTAATATTTTCATGTGTTTTGTTTGTTTGTTTGTTTGTTTTTTGCTTGCTACTCACCCCTTAGTTGATACAGTATGATTTGAGTTGATTGAATTTGAAAACTTCCCCAGGTCACTTAAACTCTGAGTATATCCTGGCAGGTTAGGCTTTGGTTCACTTGTTTCCCATGACAGTAGACCTTTTTAAGAATGACAGAGAACCCTGGTGTATTTCAAAATGGTTTCTTTTACCCTTCCCAAGACTGGAAGCTGAGAATATATTTAAGCTCCTGGAGATAAATTTCACAATATCATGGGAAACCCCTGTGAATGAGTCATTCTGGTGGGTGTTTTTTGTTTTTTTTTAAGATTTTACTTGTTTGTTTTGCTTTTTTTTAGAGAGAGGGGAGGTAGCGTGGGAGAGAGGGAGAGAAAGATCTATGTGTGTGAAAAACATCAACTGGTTGCCCCTTGCATTCCCCCAACTGGGACCTGTCCCACAACCCAGGCATGTACCCTGACTGGGAATCAAACCAGTAAACTTTTGGTTCATAGGCCAATGCTCGATCCACTGAGCCACATCATCCAGGGAACCCTGGAGTTTTTAACTCTCAGATTTGTCTCCAAAAATTCCTCACAGTTCAGTTTCACCTATCCTGGCCCTGATTCCCACAGAAGTTTGTACTCATGAGTCTTACTTCTTGTAAGCTACAATTTTCTATATTTACATGTTTGTCTTTCCAATCATGGAGGCAGCTGTTTTCTTTGTGCCTTTGACTCTTTTATGGATCCAAGAAAACTTGATATTTCAGTCTATGCAGGTTTTTACTTCTTGTTAGGATAGAACGGTGACTCCTAAATGCCTTACATACAGAACCAAGTCATGAATATGTTGATTTTTTTTTATTTTAAGAGTATGTGCTTGTGAGAAGGATAGATAATGTTGAGAAATATGTTTAAATATAGCAAAGCATTATTATATTGATGCATATCATTCTTTTCATTTTACTTAACTATGCAGAATTCTTGGTTTCCGCTTGTTCTTTGGTGTCTGCTAACTTTAACCCATCTGATAGACTGATTAGAAGAGTTTCAACTGACACCGCCAGTGTGCCAACTAAAATTTACAGTCAATATTTTTACATACCACCTGGCTAGACTAGCATGATAATTATCATATCACTGAGAATTGTTATCATTGTAGTAATATGTCTATTTGGAGCTAATTGTGGAGACTTGCACCTTCTTAAAGAAAAAAGGTACCAATGCTTAGTTTTGGGAAAGAGAAAGAGTAGCTGAGATTAACTGGTTTTCTAGATTGTAGCTTAGAGCTTCATGGTCAGGTATCTCAATAAAAAAATCATAAATGTCACCCAGGGTTCTTTCATTGCCCATACAGACAAGCAATTTTTCTCTGACTCAGATAAGAGTATTTGAGATAGCTTTGTTATACTGAACGTTTAAATCATAATAGGCACTGTGATAATGTTTTATATGCATTATCTCATATGAATTCTATAAAGATACTTTCAATATTCCCAGTTTCTGCATAATAAAATTGAAACTCACAGAAGTTAAGTAATTTTCACAAAATAGAGTGAGTGTTTGAACCTAATTCTGGGAAACCTTAAAGCTATTGTGGTCTGCAGCAGAGGTTAGCAAACTTTTTCTATAAAGTCATATAGTAAATATGGTTGACTTTGTAAACCATACAGTCTTTGTTGCAACTACACATTCCACTCTGCTGTTTTGGCGTCAAAGAAGACATAAGCAATATATAATCAAATAGGAATGACTGTATTCAATTGACACTTTATTTGCAGATACTGAAATTTGAACCCCACATAATTTTCAGATGACGTGAAGTATTGTTTTCCATTTGACTCTTCAACCATTTAAAAATGTAAAAAACATTCTTAGCTCATAGATCATACAAAAACAGATGGTCTTCCAGATTTGACTTGTTGGACCATAGGTTGATGACCCCTATTCTATGGAATTTCAAAAGTTACACAACCTCCCAACCATATAACTGTAGGATTTTATCAAATGAGGATTTTTACCCTACTTCCACTTAATAGCGCAACATGGGTCAGTCACTCATCACTCATGTATACTTCTAAGCCTTTTTTTTTTTTGATATTTGTTTATTCCGTACCTTATATGTACTGATTTTACCTTACACAAAGAAAACCTTTTCTAAGCTCCTATTTAAATATTCTAGAATTCACTGAACAAACCTGTATTTATTGGGATATCTAGAAATATTACTAAAATGTCAAAGAGTTTATTGCCTATGCTTTCTTCTAGGAGTTGCATGTTTTCAGGTCTTACATTTATTTAAGTCTTTAATCCATTTTGAGTTTATTTTGTATATGGTGTAAGAAAGTGGTTCAACTTCACTTTTTGCATGTATCTGTTCTGTTCAGTGTTCCTAACACAACTTATTTAAGAGGCTGTCTTTTCCTAATTTTATACCCCTGCTTCTTTGTTATATATTAATGAATTACATAAGTGTGGGTTTATTTCTGGGCTTTCAATTCTGCTCCACTGATCAATATATCTGTTTTGGTGCCAGCACCACACTGCTTGGATTATTATAGCTTTATAGTATAGTTTAAAATCAGAGAGTATGATGCCTCTAGCTTGTTCTTCTTTCTCAAGATTACTTTGTCTATTTGGGGTATTTTATGGCCCTATAAAAATTGTAGGAATATTTGTTTTAGTTTTATAGAAAATGCCATTAGTTTTTTGGTAGGAATTACATTGAAACTGTAGTTTGCTTTGGGTATTATGGACATTTTAATAATATTAATTCTCTCCATCCAGGAGCATGGTATAACCTTCTATTTATTTAAGTCATTTTCAATTTATTTCATATATGTCACCATTTTCAGAGTATAGGAATTTGCTTCCTTGGCTATTTTTATTCCTAAATATTTTTGACACAATTGTAAATGTGATTGCTTTCCTAACTCCTCTCTCTGATAGTGTGTTATTAATGTATAGAAATGTCACTGATTTCTGAATATTAATTTTTATTCTAAAACTTTCCTGAATTCATTTATTATTTATAAGAGGTTGTTGTTTTTTGTTTTTTGTTGTTGTTGTTGTTGTTGTTTTGGTTGAGTCTTTAGGGCTTTCTATATATAGTATAATGGCATCTGCAAATAGTGGCATCTGTACTTCCTTCTTATGCCACCTTGCAAATTATGTTATATGGATTTCTGTTTTTAATCAAAACTCATCTGAGACAGGAAGATAGCAGCAAAATAGGTTGGAACTAAGCCCACATGCTTGTGTGCCCAACTTGGACACTTGACTGATCTTCCAAAAAACAAAGTGGTCAGAAGAATCTTAGCCGAAATGAAGTTTGGATTCTTCAAAACAGGTGGTAAGGAAGTTTTACAGGTGGATGGGGAAAGTCCCTGTTTGTGGCACCAGAATCTCTGGCTGCCACAGAAAGAGTATCCAAGGATAGTCCCATCAGAGATAGCTGCCTAGTGCCTCCCAGGGTGGGGAATCCATAGACCCAGTGACCAGGAGTGACTTGAATGTGCAGAGTATTGGGGGAGAAGCACACTGCACACATGCACACAGCTGGAAGCACACCCTAGCTGTGGTGGTAGATGCTGAATGGGACAGTATAAAAGAGTGGGGGGAATTCTGGCTGCACCAGGAGCTGGGGAAGAAAGAGGCTGTGACTGGCCATGGCAGAGATGGTCTCTTGACTTGTTGGAGAGTTGCAGTGTATGGAAAGCTGGGCAGTGGCTCAGTGCTGCAGTGGGTGTGCCCAGGGAGCCATTTTTCAGGAGTGAAGCTGAGGTGTGCTGGGTATGAGTCTGGTGCACACAGCTGCCCAGCCAACAAGGAGGGAGGACTGAGGGCATGATCTGGTCCCACTCAGTACACCTGGGAGGTTTCATCAAAGGGGTGCAAAGTGAGGTGGTTTCTTCGCCCCAGCATGGAGCAGCAGCACAGAATAGAGAGTGTGGGCTGTAGCATGCTATGAGGACAAGGGGATGGGAACTGTGCACTTGAGATTAATTGAGGCCAGACTAAACCCTCTTTCTTGGTAGAACTTCCAGGAAGGGAAGATTGAGCCCAGCTTCCCACTTCAGGTAGAAGTGGGGAGATCTACAAAACTGGCAGGGAAGGCTTAACAATCTGGAGGGGACATTTCCACAAGAGTAAGAGCAAGATGAATGCCTAAAAGGGCCAATTTTGAATTCCCCACAGGGAGACAAAGTACACTAGGCCCTAAGGCCTTATTTCACAGAGGCCATCAAAGCAGGAAGTTAAGAAAGTGTTCAACAAGAGGGATTCAGGATACTTCCCAGCCTTGGTTCCCACACAGACTTGCAGTCCACACCAAACAGGAGACAGCTGACACTCTTACACAGATTATTCCCTGCCCCCCATGAAATGGACAACTATTTAATCAGAAACTGTGCATTATTAGAAGTAAACTGGGACAGACTAAGATGGGAGGTGTAGGAGTGGGGGGGGAGCACCCACAATTTGCCCAGAAGAGTAAACAGTACCTCTCAGGAAAGACACAGAGACCTCGCCCTTTCGATTACAACAGACGCTCCATCTAGAGGCAGGGGAAGGAGAGAGAGGCTGTGTTGCCAGAAGCTGGACCACCCACCATAGGACTTTGAGCTGATAAAAAACTAGAGATCGATCCAAAAAGAAGTCAGAAGGTGAACACCAACAGCTAAGATGAATTTCACCTCACTTTTCCTCAGAACTTGCATGTTTTTCTCTCCCTTTTTTTCCCTTTTATGTAGCATTTTAATAGTATTTCACTTAACTCATATTCCAACCAACTCACTACTTCAGGTCTTTTATTTTTTTATTCTTTTCATTCAGATTATATATTTTTTTCATATTATTGTTATTCCAAATACCACACAGTACCCTTCCCTGGTCTTACTCCATTTTTCCATCTTCCTGACCTTTCTTACTGTTGTTGTATACTTTATTTTATCTCACACTATGCCATGTTCTCATTCCTTACTCTTACTATTTCTCCTCCACCTAACCTCACATAAGCACCCTTCCTTCCTAAGTTCAACTCACATTCTTTTTCCCCTATTATTATAGTCTTATTTTCTTCCACATTTATAAAATGTAGCTAGTTGGGTAAGGACATCATGGTTATTGCTATTCTCCAAGGGAAATCCTGTTTGTGCTTTAAATCCCATAGGATACTTTCTGTCTTACTCCATTTTTCTTTTCCCCTGCCCTTGATCAGTTGAGGGGGGATTTTATTTTATTACTTTCCCTCTCTTAGTCCCTGCTTTACTCCTTACTCTTATTAGTTTTCTTCCCCATCCCCTCATAATCATTTTTATGTACTGTAGACATCTCATATTCACTTTTCTTTTTTATATAATAATCTTATCCCCTTCCCACCTTTATTAATCTTTACTCAGCTGTCATTGTTATTGACCCTGTTGTGGTTTTTTTCTGCAATTTCCTTCCCATTGGTCCAGTAACATTTTTAATTTTATATCAATCCTCAGAGTATACTCTTCCCTTTTCTTGCTCCATTTTTGCTATCACCCTCCTGTGTTTTGCTTAGATTTTAAATTTTGTTCTCTCCCATTCTTTGTCTCATTTCTATCACTACTCTTATTGATTCTCTTCCCCCTTCCACTCAAAAAACATTTCCCCATCTTTTAGTCATCTCCTATTCCCTTTTTCCTATCATAATATTCTTAATCTCTCTTCAGCTTAATTAAGCTTGGCTCAATTGTGGCTGATATGGTAGTTTTTATTGTTTGTTTGTTTGTTTGTTTTTTGCCTGTGTGGATTTGGTTTTCTGGAAATACTGCTTTGTTAACCAGCACCTGTATAATAGCATACAAGACACAGCAGCAGTTGTGACTACCAGTCACCCAGCTGTAGGGGAAAAAACACCAATGAATGAGTGACTAAGAAGCAAAGTCCAAGTACAACTTGAGAGCCCACACAAATTGAACAAAGGACAACCCTAGAGCATCCACACAAGGAGAATAAGGACACTGTACTCCTGAATCCCACAGAGTTCCTACTATAGAAGTCTACCCCACGAAGACAGGCAAGCAAAACAGAGTATGCTGAGATGCAGAAACAAAAAAAAAAAAGAGTCACCTAAAATGGGCAAAGAAAGAACCCCCATTGGAAAATAATGGAGGGACCCTCAGAAAAAAGAGTTAAATGAAATCGAGACAAGCAATTTATCAGATATAGAGTTCAAAAAATGGTTATAAAGATGCTCAGGGAATTCATGAAAACTATAAGGAGCTGAGTGGGAACAACAACAGAATGAAAAAGATAATAGAAACTATAAAAAGAACCATGAAGAAATGAAGAATATAACATATGAGGTACAGAATACACTAGAAGGAAATGCAGTCAAGCTGGATGATGCAAAAGACCAAATTAGCAAGCTAGAAGACAAGATAGAAAAAAATACCCAGGCAAAGCAACAAAATGAAAAAAGACTAAAAAATTATGAAGACAGTTTAAGGGAACTTCAGGACAGCATGAACTGTAACAACATTTGCATCATAGGAATACCAGAAGGAGAATAAAAGGACAAGGGTTAGAAAAATTGTTTGAAAAAATGACAGAAAATTCCCCTAACTTGGTGAGGGAAAGAAGTCACACAAGTACAGGAAGCACAGAGGTTCCCAATCAAGACAAACCGAGGAGAAAGAAAGAAAGAACTCCTAATCCTTCATGAGAGCACAGATGCAACTGGGGGGCATTATGCTAAATGAAATAAGCCAGGCAATGAAAGACAAATACCATACAATATCACATATTAGTGGAACCTAATCAACAGTAGCTCCTTCTTTCTTTCTGCTGTGTAGTGTTCCATTGTGTAAATGTACCACGGCTTTTTGACCCTCTCATTTACTGATGGACACAAAAGCTGTTTCCAGCACTTGGCTCTTGTAAATCCTGCTGCTATGAACACAGATGTGCATAGGTCCTTTGATTTGGTGCTTCAGGATTCTTCAGTATAAACTCGGCCGTGGAATCACTGGATCAAAAGGCAGTTCTAATTTTAGTTTTTTGAGGAAATTCCATACTGTTTTCCACAGTGGCTGTACCAGTCTGCATTCCCACCAACAGTGTATTAGGGTTCCCTTTTCTCCACATCCTCACCAGCACTTGTTGTTTGTTGATCTGGTTATGATGGCCATTCTGATTGATGTGAAGTGATATCTTATTGTGGTTTTAATTTGCATCTCTCAGATGGCTAGTGATGTTTAGCATCTTTTTATATGTCTATAAGCCATCTTTGTATCTTCCTTGGAGAAGTGTCTATTCAGTTCTTTTTTTTTTTGTCATTTTTTAATTTGGACTGTTTGTCTTTCTGATGTTGAGTCATTATTTCTTTATATATTTTGGAGATTAAACCCTTATATGATGTTGTCTCATATGATTGGTTACCTTTTTATTTTCATGATTTTTTTTTGGCCATGCAGTAGCTTTTTTATTTCATGTAGTCCCATTTGTTAATTTTTCCTTTAATTCCCTTGCCCTAGGAGATATATTGACAAAAATATTGCTACCTGGATTATCTGAAATTTTCCTGCCTATGTTTTCTGCTGGGTCTTTTATGGTATCATAAGTTATAATTAAATCTTTTATCCATTTTGAGTTTATTCTAATGTATGGTGTAAGTTAGTGGTCTAGTTTTATTTTTTATTTTTTTGCATTTACCCAACACTATTTATTGAAAAGGCTATTTTTATTCCATTGTATCCTCATGATCCCTTTTTCAAATATTAATTGCCCATAGAAATATATGTTTATGCCTCAGCCGTGTATTCTCTTCCATTGATATATGTGTCTGTTCTTATGCCAGCACCAAGTTGTTTTGATTACAATGGTTTTGTAGTGTAGTTTAATATCAGCTACTGTGCTCCCTCTAACCTTGTTCTCTTTCTCAAGATTGCTGTGGTTATTTGGCTGCTTCTTTGGTTCTATATAAAGTGTTCAATACTTGTTGGGGGACCATATGGGAGAACATATTTGCAATGACACGCCAGACAAGGGTTTAATCTCCAAAATAAAAGAGAACTCCAATGACAACACCTGGAAGACAAAGAATCCACTTAAAAAATGGGCAAAGGACCTGAATAGATACTTCTCTAAGGAGAACATTCACATGACCCATAATGATTTTATTTATTTATTTTTAGAGAGGGGAAGGGAGGGAGAAAGAGAGGGAGATAAAGATTAATGTGCGAGAGAAGCATCTATTGGTTGCCTCCCATACACCCCATCTGGGGACCTGTACTGAAACTCAGGCATTTACCCTGACTAAGAATTGTACCAGCAACATTTTTGTTTGTGAGATGATGCCCAACCCACTGAAGCACAGCAGTCAGGGCAAAAAACATTTCTAAAAAATCAGGTTGCAAGGTAACATATTCATTATGCTCCTATTTTACTTAAAGTAGCCTTTGTTATCAGCTTATTTATGTTTGGAAGATCATGGAGAATTGTGTGGTAAATAGTAAATATGGTTAGGTAATGGGAAATGAGACTGTAAGGGTGAAGATGGGTCTTTTAGGTTTTTCTTTATACACCTCTATATAGTTTTACTGTTGGCATGCTTTTGCAATGACATTTTACTACTTTCATAATTTTAAAGAAATACAATTTTTTCTTTGGAAATACATTTTCATGACTACTATAAAGTTGAACACATTTTCATATATTTATTGGTTACTTGCACATCTTCTTGGAATTGCTCATTCATAACTTTCGTCCATTTTTCAACTTGAGAGTTTCTTATTCTCTATCAATTTGTAGGAGCTCCTTTCTTTTCAGTTATATTAAACATTTTTGTTCATATGTGTAGCAAAAATTTTTCCAAGTCCACTGAGTTTTTTTAAGGTTATTTTTTTTATTAAACCTATCAGTCTTTTCTCATACCTCCCAAAACAATAAGTTATATCTACAGGTTTTAATGTCTATAATATGTTAAGTAAAAAAAGTAAGTTGTTGAGTAATATCTTTAGTATAATTCTATCTTCTTATTTTAAAATACAGAGACTTCTGACCAAGATGGAGGCATAGGTAGATACACTTTGCCTTTTCACACAACCCAAAGAAGGACAGCAACAAATTGAAAAACAAAAAATGAACTTAACTGCCAGAAAATCAAACTGCGGGAAGTCCAACAACCAAGGAGTTAAAGAAGAAACATTCATCCAGGCTGGTAGAAGGGGCAGAGACAGCCAACCAGGGCTGAGGGGGTGTGCGGCAAGGCAGTGGCTGGTGGACTGGGCAGTCCCACATATGTTTGTGGTTAAACAAGGAGGAACAACTGAGGGACAAGACAGACTGTGCAACCCAGGGTTCTGGCCTGGGAAAATAAAGCCTCAAAACCTTTGGCAGTAAAAATCTGTGAGATTTTAGGTGACAGGAGAAACTCCTAGCCTCACAGGAGAGTTTGTTGGAGAGATCCACAGGGTCCCAGAATGTACACAAACCCACCCACCTGGGAATCAACATCAGGAGGGCCAAAGTTGTTTGTGGGTAGTGGAGGAAGTGACTGGAAGTGGGGTGAGAACTGGAGAATTGGCATAGTTCCCCCTCTGACCCCTGCCCCATACACAGTGCCACAACACAGTGATATGGGTTGCACTGCCCTGGTGAATACCTAAGGCTCTACCCCTTATAATGTAACAGGTGCACCAAGACAAAGAAATATGGCCCAAATGAAAGAACAGATCAAAATTCCAGGAAAAATACAACTAAGCAATGAAGAGGTAGCCAACCTATCAAATGCAGAGTTCAAAACAATGGTAAGCAGGATGCTCATTGAAATGCTTGAGTATGGTTAGAAAATTGAGGAAAAAGTGATGGCTATGCAAAATGAAATAAAGAAAAATATACAGGGACCTATCAGTGAACAGAAGGAAACTGGGACTCAAGTCAATGATTTGGAGCCAAAGAAAGAAATAAACATTCAACCAGAACAGAACAAAGAAACAAGAATTCAAAAAAGTGAGGAGAGATTTAGGAACTTCTGAGGCAACTTTAAATGTTCCAACATCCGAATTATAGGGTCGCCAGAAGGAAAAGAGGAAAAGCAAGAAATTGAAAATTTATTTGAAAAAATAATGCAGAACTTCTGCAATCTGGCAAAGGAAATAGACTTCCAGGAAGTCCAGGAAGTTCAGAGAGTCCCCAAAAATTTGCACCCTAAGAAGCACACACCAAGGCACATCATCATTACATTATCCACGATTAAAGATAAGGAGAAGATTTTAAGAGCAGCAAGAGAAAAGGAGAGAGTTACCCACACAGGAGACCACATAAGACTATCGGCTGATTTCTCAAAAGAGACCTTACAGGCAAGAAGGGGCTGGAAAGAAGTATTCAAAGTCATGAAAGGCAAGGACCTACATCGGAATTTACTCTATCTGGCAAAGTTAGAGTTTAGAATGGTTGGGCAGATAAAGTGCTTTCCAGATAAAATCAAAGTAAAGAAGTTCATCATCACCAAGCCCTTATTCCATGAAATGTTAAAGGGACTTATCTAAGAGAAAGAAGAAGATCAAAACTATGAATAGTAAAATGACAACAAACTCACAACTATCAATAACTGAACCTAAAAACAAAACCAAAACAAACTAGGCAAACAACTGGAACTGTAACAGAATCACAGAAATGGAGATCATATGGAAGGTTATCAGTGGGGTGGGGGAGGGTGGAGAATGGGAGAAAGGGTACAGGGAATAAGAAGCATATATGGAAGATACAAAATAGACAGGGGGAGGTTGAGAACAGTGTAGGGAATGGAGAAACCAAAGAGCTTATATATGAGACCCATGGGCAAGAACTAAGGTGGGGGCATGCTGGCAGAAGGGGGTTGCAGATCAGAGGGCAATAAAGGGGAGAAAAAATAGGATAACTGTAATAACATAATCAATAAAATATACTTAAAATAAAATGTACAGGAAATATATTATGTTTGTATAGGTTTTCATATATTTGTATGAGCAAAGATAAAGGTATAGAAAGAAAATTCAGACTTGTAACGTAATCTCAGTGGTGTGAGATGAAGGGAGAGGCAATAATTTACTTTTTTTTACAACCCTGCATAATTTGACTTCTTTTAGCTTATACGTGTGATTATAGTAATTTTTAAAAATCCAAAGGAAAAATCCTGAAAGAATATAATTACTGTGTTTTCTGTGTCCTCCATGGAGGACCATATATATGATATAGGACAATCACGACGCCCAAGGATTTCCCTTGGAAGCACTACAAGAGAAATAATTGAATGTGTTCCAAAATTTGTGGGTGGGCAAGTAGCACAGTCACTCAGACACATTCTCAGAGGTGACACACTAATCCAACCAACACACACACACATACATTCACACAACCCAACCTTAAAGACCCTTTTTAATGTTTCAATATCAGAAAGAGAAAAACAGAAGAGATAGAAGTAGATATTTATAGATAGTGATAGTGATGATTTGCATGGTAACACTTAAGAACCAAAGGAAGCTAAAGGGAGAGGAAAGGAATGGTGGTAATATTTGCATTGCTTGGCACTTGACCCAAATATAAAAATAGCTGCTCAAGCCTTTGCATCCTAACCAAAAGTAGCATTTGTTCTGTGACTTTATATAAACTGTAATTTCATGGGTTTGACTTCAGTATAGTGTATGCTCTTAAATTGCAAACAGAATAGCAATATTTATTGGGTAAATAGCCAAAGACCACAAGACAGAGTAAAAAAATGGTATTTGCAATGTGCCTCAGAATTGGAAAGGATCTAGAGTTATATTATTTTATTCTATCTTCTAATCTATGAGTTCTTTATACAAATCCAGGGCAGAGGACTATCTAGTCTCCCATTGAAATGCTCCCATTTAGAGAGAGTACTCTCATAAAACAGCTAATTCTACTATGCAGCAGAAAGAAAGGAGCTCCTACCATTTGTGACAGTATGGATGGAACTGGACAGCATTATGCTAGGCGAAATAATCTAGGCAGTAAAAGACAGATATCATATGATGTCACCTATAATTGGAGACTAATAAACAGAACAAACAAGCAAGTTAAATGGAGACATTTAAGTGAAGAACAAACTGACAGTGAACAGAGGAGGGGGGGAGGGGAATAAGGGGGGAAATGGAAAGGGCGATCAAGGAACATATGTGGGGGACTCATGGACAAAGCCAAGGGGGAGTTGAGGGTGGAGGAAGGGGGAATGGTGCGGAATTGGACAAAACTGTACTTGAACAACAATAAAATATCTTTTTTAAAAACAGCTAATTCTTTGCAGTGATAATTATTGGGTTGGCCAAAATGTTCGTTCGGTTTTAAAGCATAAATAAAAGACACAATTTCATTTTCACCAATAACTTTTTTAAACAACATATTCACCATTTTGTTCCACTGTCTTTTGCCATCTTTCAGGTAACTTCATAATTCCATCTCCCCAAAACTATTTTATTTTTTTGAGCAAAGAGTTATTCCAAGGAATTGCTTTTTTTTTTTTTCATTAAGATAATTTTGTAAAGACCAAATAAATGAAAATCCTAAGGTGCAATGTCTGGTGAATAAGGCAGATGAATCGGAACTTCCCAGCCACGCTATAATAGTTTTTGCCTGGCCATCAAAGAAACATGTGGTCTTATGTTATCCCGATGGAAGATTATGCATTTTCTGTTGATTTAATTCTGGATGCTTTTTGTTCAGTGCTTCTTTCAATTCATCTAACAGGGAGGAATACTTGTTGGAGCAATCACTTGCTTTCCCAGAAGGAGCTTATAATAAAGGGCTCCTTTCCAATCCCACCATATACACAACATCACCTTTGGATGAAGACCAGACTTTGGTGTGGTTGGTGGTGGTTCATTTTGCCTGCCCCATGATCTCTTCTGTTCCACGTTATTGTGAAGTATCCACTTTTCATTGCCCATCAAAATTTGTTTTAAAAACAGAACATTTTCAGTGCATTTAATCAGAGAATATCATGCAGAAATACAGTCAAGAAGGTTTTTTTTTTCCACTTAACTTATATGGAACCCAAACATCAAAGCGATTAACATAATCAAGTTGGTGCAAATGATTTCAACTCTTGATTTGGATACTTTGAGTATGTTGGCTCTCTCCAGCATGATATAACGTTGATTGTTCCCAATTAATGTCTCAATTTGATCACTATCAACTTCAATTGGTCTACCAGACCATGGGGCATTGTCCAGTGAGACACTTCCAGCACAAAACTCACAAACCACTTTTGACACATTTGATCAGTCATAGCAACTTCTCCATACACTGCATAAAATTATTTTGCAATTTAGTTGCATTTTTACCTTTCTTGAAATAACAAAGCCTAATGTGCAGAAAATGTTGCTTGTCTTCATCCATCTTCAATATGAAAATGGCTACACAAACATTCACCAGTTTTTTTTCTTTTTTTTATACTTTCCCAAGTATAGTTGTCTCAATTTTCCTACCACCACTTTCCCCTGTCCCAACCAACTCCCCCTCCTAGCTTTGAACCTACCTTCCTTTGGTTTTGTCCATGGGTCCTTTATTCATATTCCTTGATGACACCTCCCATATGTCCCCCCATCATCCCTCTCCCTCCTCACATCTGGTTATTGTCAGTTTGTTCTTTATTTCAAGTCTCTGGTTATATTTTGCTTGCTTGTTTGTTTTGTTGATTAGGTCCAATAATAGGTGACATCACATGGTATTTCTCTTCACTACTTGCTTATTTCACTTAGAATAATGCTCTCCAGTTCCATCCATACTGTCGAGAAGGGTAGGAGCTCCTTCTTTCTGCTGCATAGTATTCCATTGTGTAACTGTACCATAGTTTTTTTATCCACTCATTTACTGATGGGTACCTAGGTTTCTTCCAACACTTGGTTATTGTAAAATTTCTGCCATGAACATTGGGGTGCATAGGTTCTTTTGAATTGGTGTTTGGGGATTCTTAGTGTATAATCTCAGCAGTGGAATTGCTGGGTCAAAAGGTCATTAGAATTTTAGTTTTTTGAGGAAATTCCACACCAGTCTGAATTCCCACCAGCAATGTACTAGGGTTTCCTTTTCTCCACAACCTCTCCAACACTTGTTTGTTGATTTGTTTATGATGACCATCTAATTTTTTTTTATGATGGGCATCTTGACCAGTGTGAAG